>JAEIFU010000635.1:0-111751 GCA_018904235.1 Lordiphosa stackelbergi
AACAGGCGCTAAGTTAAAGTCGGCTCTAACCGACTTCGATATACCGTTACTCATGAAAAACATGTTTAACAGTGTTCCTGCGTTACCTTAGTGCGAAACCATCCAAAAAGTATGCGAACATTTTTTAGGGTGGGAGGGGCGTAGAGGGGGCTGTGGTTCACTTTTTTTTGCTCATAACTTGAGGAACCGTTCATCCGATCTTTATCATTTCTTCGGCAAATCGATTCATTTTGCTAATTACTAACTATCTCTAGAGGTAAGAAAATCGTCTATCTATTTAAAACTGTAGGAGATAATTAAGCTTTTTTCCAAATTGCGGGGGGACGGGAGGGGGCGTGGCCAAAATTTGAAACAAACTTGATCTGCGTGCAGATAAGAAGCATTTGTCCATACTAATGTCAAACCTCTTATCTCTTACCATCTCTGAGATCTAGGTGTTCATACAGACAGACGGACGGACGGACGGACAGACGGACAAGGCTAAATCGTCTCGGCTGTTGATGCTGATCAAGAATATATATTTTGTATACTTTTATATGGTCGATGATTCCTTCTGCCTGTTACATACATTTGCACGACTTTAGAATACCTTTTTTACTCTACGGTAACGGGTATAAAAGTGATTCACGGTCGAGGGCAAGGGACAGAAAAACACAAATGTGTGTATGCACTGCTCGCATACTGCGTAACCACAGAGCGTCCACACAGGCACGAACAAGAAGAAGAAGATCATGCGTTTGAGGAATGTACGGTGTTTGTTTGATTTTGTTTGAGCCGTAAACATATAAATGAAAAATAATAATATAACGTAACGTGCATTGTGTTGTTCATGTATGTACTTTTCTTGTTCAATCCAGTGTACATGTATTATTGTTAGCCACTTCACATATCTTCACGCAACAAAAATTTATTTACTTGTAAAAGTGACAACCATCCGGTACGTGCAGCGAAAATTAGCATAGTGTGACCAAAGTTGCATACTAAGTTTAACCACAACCAAATTCAATTATTATATCTATTGAAAAAAGTCGTACAATTTTATTTGTTTATGACATAATAATTTAATATCTTTCATTGCCATATATTTGTGCCTATATATTCTCATGGTAGCAGAAATCGCTGAAAAAAAAATATGAACATTTGCAATAATTTTTTATATTATTAAATAATTAAAATTGGTATAGTAAATATTATTATTCATTAAATGTATAAAATATATTCATTTCTTAACGTAATAATAACCGCTTTGTAAATATTTGTTTATATTTTAAATAATGATGCAAAGTTTAGAAGAATAACATTTTAGTAGTTTTCCCCCTAAAATATTTAACCTAAAAACAGATTTAGGTTGGTAAAGTATATATTGAGAAATCAATAGCTAGAAATTTTAGGTAATAAAATCCATTTTCCATTAATCTTTTTTTTTTGAGTGTAGTTAGTAATTATAATTCACAATGGAATTTTCAAGGCAACGCTTTCTTGCATATTTCGTTTTTTTTTTTGCTCAAACTATTTGAAAATGTTTGTTCCCAAAAGGGGGATTCTTCATGTCGAGGCTGTTGTTGGTCTTTTTTTAAAAAAAAAATCTTATTTGGGAGGATTTTCAAGGATTTTGTCCAATTCTGTCTCTTTTATTGTGTTACAAACAGATAAAAGTAAACAACAAAATTGTACTGCCTATCGGCCTTCAAAGTGGGGTGTCCAAAAAAAGGTATAGTGCTGGAGGCCGCGATTTCTCGTCTCCCGGTTGTGTGAAATGAAAAGTAAAAACGGGGTTATAATCAGTATAGATGTAATTCTGGTCTGACCCTCGAAAATTTTTTTTTGATTTTTTTTAACAAAATGGCGGCCATTGAAAATTTAAAATCGATATTGGGCTCTTAAGAGCGGTATCCACGGCTCGCGAAATGGCCGCGAAATGAAAAACTCCATATAAAAAAACTGCTGCGTAATTTGTTCGCGTGGCCGTTTCATAATCGGTTTCCACTTTTCGGGATAAATAGCTTACCTTTGCTATTACGTTATGTTTAACAAACAACGTAGCTGGCGACGAAACGAAAATAGGTTTTGATTCTAGTTTGTGCGGGCAAGACAACAACAACAACAAATTTAAAATGAGCGCAGCAAAAAAGAGACTCCGGCAGAAAACGTCGCCTAGTGACCAAAATCAGCTCCGCGCAAATGGCATCACATACTTTTTCAATAAGGACGCCCATCCTAGACTTGTTGATCCAATATGATGAAGACACATGACGTTGTATATCTCCGGACGCCAAACACCTAGTTTCACTAGGTAGATATAAGTCAACGAACTTAAGTTATCTCAACAGCGCCAATCCTTACGCCAAGACTACTGCCAATTTCAATTGAGGTGGTATGCAATCCGGGCGAGACATGCTCTCGGACATCAAGTGTGCATCTACTATTTGGAAAAGCTTTCCGAAGCATGTAGCTCATATGGAAATTCTCGTAAAAGACATCAGGATTTTAAATCATGTTCTGAAACTAAAACAAAATCTTCGTAAATTATCCATTCAAACTTCTAGGCAAATAGCGCCCCTTTTCACTTCTCTCGCGCAAATGTGGGTTAAACCAGATTCTGTGCTTCCTCTTTTCCCTCTGTTGCTACTCTTCCTGCCACTCCACAAAGGTGGCGGCCAGATTTGCCACATTAAGTTGCAGCAATAAAAATTCGCTTAAATAATGATATTAATTCTGTAACCATCATTGATATATCTTTATTTTAATTTTATTAAATTATTTTGATTTGTTTACGAACTGTTTTTTTTTTACAGCGCCCAAGCAGCGCAAGGTTACTTTGAATCGTTTATCGATAGAAAAAATTGTGTCATCGTGTTAATAGCAGTGGCTTAGCAGACTCTGTAAAGTATCTGCGGAATATCAACTTTTTCACGAGAGATTTTTCGTGAGCCGTGGATACCGCCCTTTAATTGGTAGTTAAAGGGCAGTGTCCCGGGAAGTATGAAAAATTTTGATTTAAATATGAAATTTTTTTATTTAAATATGAAAATATTAAACACTTTTTTTATTATCTTTGTATATCCATTTTTTTGTTCTGAATCAAGAGCGGGAGCCATTGGAGCCACTTCCAACCAGTTGGGGCTCTGAAAAGCTAGAATTTATAATAGAGATTAAATTTAAAAATTTTTACTTACTGTTGGATTCGAACTCGGTGCCAATCGGTCTGAACACAATTGAAATGCTGTCTCTCTCTAACGGTTGAGCTATTCCGCGCGCTGGTGGCAAAGCGTCTAGCACACTACTTGTATAGAACTGAATTTACCATCTGCCTAAAAACAGGAGACCACTTGTAATTCTCAAGTTCGAATTCTGCAGATTATTCATTTATAATGGGCAAAGAAAATTAGGTTATTAAATGTGTTTATATTTAAATCAAAGAGCAAATTAGTTGATTTTAATACGAAAATTGCATAGTAAAATTAAATATGATTATATTAGTTCTTTTACTATGCCATTTTCCCCTGATGTGGAGTTTTTCATTTCGCGGCCATTTCGCGAGCCGTGGAAATCGCCCTTATGAGTAAACAAAAATAGTAAACATTTAAAACGAGAAAGGCAAAGCTAACTTCGTCTGTACCGAAGTTTTGATACACTTAGAAATAGCTTGTCACAACGGTTAGCGACTTGGACCAAACTTCGCAAATCAGCTTAAAACACATGACCTCGCCCCCCGTTCGTCTTTGTTAGATATATTGAGAACAAACCAGTTTTTCTCACAAAAACACATTTTCCGAACGAACATTTGTATGGCAGCTACAAGAAGTAGTCATCCGATCCGGTCCGGTTCCGACATATTAGCAGCGTGCAGTAAAAAGAAGACTCTGTGCAAAAGTTTCATCTCGATAGCTCCAAAACTGAGGGACTAGTTCGCGTAGAAACAGACAGACGGACAGACGGACGGACGGACAGGAACGGACAGACGGACGGACGGACAGACGGACGGACAAAGCAATCGACTCAGCTCGTCATGCTGATCAAGAATATATATTTGTGGTCGGAGATGCTTTCTATGCGTTGCAAACTTGGCCGTAATAATATACTTTTTTTTCTAGGGAAATTATGTTTGAGGTTCAGACCAAAATTGTGACAATGCTGCGTCAATTTCATTTTTGATTCATCAAAATCTTTTCAGTGTAAATGGATAACATGGCTGTCAGTTCGAAAAACGTGGTTTCCAGATAAATGCGTTTAAAGTAATTTGAAAATAACTTGTTTTAGTGCCGTCATCAATATTCTGTTGTTAAATCATATATAAAGTATGCGATATTGTTCTTAATACAATTTAGTCAAAAGTTTTTACTCAAAACATTTCATACGGATATGTCCTTTTTGACTTAATAATTCATAAAGTCCACGTATGCTTGTTCATTTCATTTAAAACAAACAAGCCAGCTGTTTTAGTCAAGGGAGGCATAGTGAATGTCAACAAAATGACCTTATTTCAATGGAAACGTCAAAATTGTTAAGAAATAAAATTGATAAGAAATGATGCCAGTGAAAAGGGCCTATTAGTTGTCCGCAAGAGAGAGGCTTAGAATTCAGCTGAAACTTGGCAACCCTTGCCTGACCTTTTTGTGATTAAAGTATTAGTTGGAAACTGCCCGTTAAAATCAAAACAAATTTTCAATAAATTATATTGTGAAAGTTTAAACTTTAAAGTGGCCCGTAAAAAAGTTTCTGAATTTTAATTGATCTCCCTTGCTCTCTCTTTCTCTTTCTGCTGATTTTTTAGATCATGTTGCTTTCGCTGCTGCTCGCTGGAGTTTCAGCAGGTAATGCGCCAAGTCCAAAAATAACTACACCACGGCCGTGCCCTGGGGTATGTGATGCTCCCTAATAGCAGTAGTTGTGATACCCCTTGTTTGCTGAAACAATTAAACCCGCATGATGAATAAAATTAATATAAATTTTTGCTTATTAAATTTTCTAACAAATAATCAAATTGGGTATCGATTTCATTGGGTTTCGGGTGCTCTGAGTTGATTTCTGGTAATATTTTTCCGATCGGTAGGCTAAGTTAATATTTTCTCAATTCTTTAAATATGTCAATGATCACTCAATTTTTTTGCTTTATGAAACCTTTGTCTATAAAAATGAAGAAACCTATGAACAATATTTACCAAACCACGTCTTGCACTGGATCCCGGCCAATAGAACTGCGGAACGTGGTCGAGCAAGTGGTGGTATCCTCTCAAAATAATTGAGATGTGCGAGTGCATGCAAATGACCCTCGCCAACGGACGTACTAGAAGTGATCAGGATGGAGAATTCCCCTTTTTTTAGGGGACCAAATAACAGTTATGGGAAAAAAAACATTATAAAAATTTATTAAATTTTAAGGTCCTATATGACGGGGGGAGGCACCAGAATTAATTTTTTTGGGTCAGCTATTTAAAATGGCCATAAATTTATATATCCAATTTTTATCGAAAAAATTATTTTTAATTTATATTTTTTAATTTTTATAAAAATTTTTTGATAAAAATTATTTATAATTTTTAAAATAAAAATTAAATTAAATTTTAATTTTTATTTTTAATTTTTAAAATAAAAATTATCAAACAATTTTTATTCATAAAAATTAAAAATAACAGTTATCAAACAATTTTTATTATAAAAATTAAAATAAAAATTAAACTCAAATAACTTTTTAACCAAGCGCCCAATTACAAATATTTTTACATATATGTGATCTTTGGGTCACTATGTATGTATATACATTTCTATACGGACCTGGAAGCATGCCAAAGGTACTTATTTCGCGTTTATTTCTCACATAAGAAAGCCTGAGAAAATCTATGCGCCTGCTTAGTTTTTATTATGAAAACCGAAAAACTTAGGTCTTGTTGTAGTAACCTTTTGGTGACTTTTGTCAACAAGTCATTATCGACGCTGATAGCCCAGCGGTACTGGTGCTAGCCCACAGTTGTAGAGAAACGGGTTCGAATCATATAACGGGGAAGGTTTTTTTTTGTTATTTTTTCAAAGTTTAACTTATTTAATAAAAACTTAACTTATATACTTAAAAAAATACTTATATGAGTGTATTTCTAAAGTGGCTTTTTCCAAGTCAGCGTATAACCCCCAAACCATTAATATAAGTGCCAATATTATGGATTATTGGGAAGAACAAAAATTTAGGTACCCTTGGCTGTACCAATTGGCCAAAATTGTACACGCTGTACCTGCGACTCAAGTCAGTGTGGAGAGGTCATTTTCCGCCTTGAAATTGGTGCTTTCTGATTTAAGGTGTAACTTATCTGGAGAATCAATCAGAAAAATTTTGTTTTCGTCAATTAATAAATAATGACATAATGGAAACTTAGTGAGTAGTATACACGTTATTTGCAAACAAAAATTCCAGATTGGTAGTGTTATTTTTTTAAGTATATAAAACTTTGAAAAAATAACAAAAAAAAACCTTCCCCGTTATATGATTCGAACTCGTTTCTCTACAACTGTGGGCTAGCACCAGTACCGCTGGGCTATCAGCGTCGATAATGACTTGTTGACAAAAGTCACCAAAAGGTTACTACAACAAGACCTAAGTTTTTCGGTTTTCATAATAAAAACTAAGCAGGCGCATAGATTTTCTCAGGCTTTCTTATGTGAGAAATAAACGCGAAATAAGTACCTTTGGCATGCTTCCAGGTCCGTATAGAAATGTATATACATACATAGTGACCCAAAGATCACATATATGTAAAAATATTTGTAATTGGGCGCTTGGTTAAAAAGTTATTTGAGTTTAATTTTTATTTTAATTTTTATAATAAAAATTGTTTGATAACTGTTATTTTTAATTTATATAAATAAAAATTGTTTGACAATTTTTATTTTTAAATTTTATGAATAAAAATTGTTTGATAATTTTTATTTTAAAAATTAAAAAAAAAAAATTAAATTTAATTTTAATTTTAAAAATTATAAATAATTTTTCATTTTTTTAAAAATTAAAAAAATTTCAAAATAATATTTTGTAATTTTTTTTACAAAATTAAATGCCTGCTCTAGCATCGACTACTGCTTAATCCAAGGGCAGTAGCATGAAGCCTTCATCGACATGGCAGTCGCATGGCCCAAATTTTCTCGGATCACATGCCATTAGTTGTGACTTTTGGGCTGACTAACGTATCTACTGCATCCCCCATATCAACTTTAATGCCAAAACTTCGCTGGAACCAGAGAAAAAAGAGCAACTATGAAACCGAACTTGATCATGGAGTGAATCGGCTTTACCAAAACGTCCATCATGATTTTAATATTGCCGATGACTTAACAAAGCTGATAGTAAAAGCAGCAAAAACTATGCAGACAAAAGCAACTAAGCCCAACAAGAAAGCGTGGTTCGACTCGACATGCATGCGATCTAGAGACTCCGTATACGATCTATTAAATCAATATAGAAAGGACAACTTACCAGACTCGAAAAGGAAATACCTCCAAGCAAATAAGGAATATAAGGCCCTGTGCTATAACAAACAAAATGAATACTTTCTAAATCTGGAAGTAGAGCTCTACAACGCACATAATTCAAAAACTTATTGGTCAATTCTGAAGTCTATAAATAGAAACCCAATCATTAGGAAAATTCAAGTTGATGCACCGTCCTTAGCTCAGCATTTTAAGCAACTACTGTGGAATTCTAACTCGGAAATACAGATACAATATGCTTTGCCAAACACGGTTTCAACTGACTTAGATAGATGCATCTCTATATCGGAAGTTAACGAGGCCATTGGCAACTTGAAAACTAACAAAGCGCCAGGGGATGACAGAATATCTGCTGAATTTTTTAAAAACGCGGCTCCAAACTTCATAGAACTGCTAACACACGCCTACAATATTATGTACAATCAAGGGACCTTCCCAGACTCCTTTAAGCGTAGCATTATATTCCCAATTTATAAAAAGGGAGACCCATCTAACGCCAGCAACTACAGGGGAATATCTTGCCTTAACGTCATGATGAAAATTCTAACCGGAGTGCTACTTTCCCGCTTGACTGAATGGGTTAACAAGATGGATCTACTAAGTGAATTTCAGAATGGATTTCGAAAGGGCTATTCTTCAGTCGATTGCATCTTTGTCCTAACGTCAATTGCACAGTCTTATCTCCAGTCCAAGAAAAAGTTATATATACTTTTTATTGATTTTAAAGCAGCATTCGATACAGTGAATAGAAGAAGTCTGTTCTATAAACTGAGCAACATCGGGCTATCTACTAAAATGCTCAAGGCAATATTTCAGCTGTACGACAATAACACAGCATCGGTTTGGGACGGTTCCAGACTTTCTAATTGGTTTAACACTAAATGTGGAGTCAAGCAGGGCTGTATTCTAAGTCCACTTTTATTCTCCCTTAATGTTGACGACATTACAAATGCCCTACTAGGAGGGGTTACCTTTGCCGGACAACTGTTCAAAGTGTTGATGTATGCCGATTCTCCGCAAATGCTTCAAGAAATGATTAATAAGCTACACGAATATTGTAGAGAATGGTGCCTTCAAATCAACACGGAGAAATCAAAAATCATGATAATTAGACAGTTTGGCGGGCGTTCAATCCTGTGCTATGGTTCGCAAGTATGGGGCCATACATCTTATGAACATGTCGAGCGTCTCCTAACATTCTTCGTAAAAAAGTATTTAGGCTCCCTTCAACTTCTCCAAATTATGCAATATTAAGTGAAACTGGTCTGCCCTCTCTGTACACGTACACACTGCATACCCACTTTAACTACGTAAACAAAATCAAGAATATGGAGAGTTCAAGACTGCCGAAGATCGTAGCTAGACAACTTCAAGGCGAAAAATCCCAGTTCTTTGAAATATGGTCTAACATCTCAAACGAGTGCTGCGTCAGTATCGACTTTGAAAACCATCTACTGTGGCAGCAATCCCACGCACAAATCATTGCCAAAATCTGTGAAGTAGAAAGGGACGGGTTTATTGCGCAAGCAAAAAGGAGCACAGTGAGGACTCTGTATAAATCACTGGACCTCAACTTAGAATCGAAGAATTACTTCGATGACAGCCTAGGTGTGGAGAGGATAAGCGCTATCTTCAGGACGAGTTGTGAAACCCTTAGCCTTAATTTTCAACCTCACAGAAGTAACACTCACCAGGACTGTACCCTCTGCAATATGAGTGCCAAGGAAGATGTGGCTCACTTTGTTGGAATCTGCCCTACTTAAAGGAGTTACGTATGTTGCACTTTAAGCGTCTATCCCTATCTGAAAACGAACTCAACGCTTTGGTTAACGGAGAAAACTGGATAGCCCTTGCAGCTTTCATCAAAGACGCTATGCAATACCGCAGCAGCATCATAAGCGAGGTGTTCTAGATCCCAACTACCTATAACAGGCATCAATTAGCAGTTACATTATGCTAATTTCGACGGACGGTTTTTATACAACCATGTTGAAAACAAGAAGGAGTAAAAGACTTAAAAAACTTTTTGTTTATTAATTAACTTCCTTTAACATTTGTAATCAGGTTAGCCAGCTATAGTTTAAGATGTACTTGTAAAATATAATAAATAAAACTACTACTACTACTACTACTATTAAAATATCGATATTTTTGCCCAAAATTACGAATATCATTATCCCATATTTTTCTGAGGCAAAATATCGGAAATCGAATATTTATTTGTGATATTTTCATAGTTTTCTGCGTAATTCTTCGCAGTACCGATTCTATTTTCTATAGTTTATACGATTTTTAGGCCCTCGTTTAGCATCTCGTCTAAGAATTCATTAAATTATTACCGTTTCACCATTTGGCAAAATGAACCTTTCAAAGTTGCAACAATTTGCCTGACAATTGTTTAATTATGCAGCACAAATTTGCAGCAAAGTGCCGTGGAGACAAAGTCTCGGCATTATTCAGATGCCGGCGAATGGAATGTACTTGGGGCAAGGTAAGTATGGAGGCAACGGCAAAGTGAACTTTGCACAGCTCCCCAGGCAACGGCAACAAAGAGAAAAGGTAAATAACACTTTTGGCTGGCCTCAGGCGAGACGCAGCAGCAGACGCATTCCTCATGCCATCATCAACATCAACGGCGACTGCAAGAAAAAAGTTTGTACTAAAGAACTTGCTCAGATTTATTTCAATGCTGCCAAAGCCCCAGGCAAGACTTTGAGAAAAGGAGAACTACAGAGTGAAGGAGAGAGAGATGGTGAGAGTCCATGGCAAACTATGTCAGTTGCAGTTTCCTTCTGCAGCTGCTTCGTCTTCTTGGGGCTAAGCGCAAAGAAAAACACATAATAAGTAAAGTGTTTTGAGGGAAAGCGGAAATTTCTGTTATTTTGCCAAGTGGTTGCAAAAATTTCGCAAAAAAAATGGAAATAAATAAAGAAAACTGTGGAAGCCAAGCCAAGTTATTTATTTAGCTAAAAATTGACTTAAAGTTGTCTGACGGCTGTCACAGGAGCAGCTGCCCCTTATTGGCTGCAGTTCCGGCTCATTTGCATGCTCACAAATTACGCTTCATCTTCATTTCGCAAATTTAATTGTAATGCCTGCTCCTGCATTTGAAGTTTGAAACTTAGGCACCGAGGCAGACAAAAGAATTGACTTTTAATTAGGCAACTGTCAACACTTTTGAGGGCAGCCAGCCTCACAAAACTTTCATCAAAATCTCATTAAATGGGTGGCTGGTGTTGGTTTTCTCCCCTCAGTGTGTGTGTATTTAGGCCCCCAAATAGTCCGAGGCATACAACAGAAACTTTTTATAATTAGTTTGTCTGCCATGTTATTGTTTCAACTCCCAACTCACACACAGCTACACGCATTCACACTCCCACACTCATGCATGTGTGAATGTGCCCTACTCTAATTTCGCCTCTAATTGCATAAACTTTAACCAGCTTCGGCCAGGCAGGTGCTGGCCATGCCATTGCATTTCTATTCCAGTGCTACAACTTTTCTGTGTTTGTTGCCACTGTTGCAAGCTCTGATGTTTGCTGGTATTCGTATTTCGGTTGTTGTTTGGCATGTTGCTAGCATTCCGATACCAGCAACCTACAATTTAAAATTAACAATGCGCAAACTGCAACCGAATATGAAAATTTGAGTAATTTAAAAAATAAATGTAGAAATTCCTCGAATTTTGAGAGGAATGCTGAAACTTACAATTGGTGCACCGATGCTTAAATACCCATGGGGACGGAAAACTATAATTAAAATAAGCTTTTCTGCAGGTTTTGCTCTTTGGCTGTTATGGTGGGTGTGCTGGGTGGGTTCTGATACACATTTTAAAATTTACAAATATCCATCATAATGTTATTCATCTAGTTACTTATATGTAATATATAAATCCCTTAGAGGGCAGGCACTTTTTAATAGAACTTGGTAAGGAAAATTTGAGTGCGGTGTAGTATTACGGCCTTAAATGGTATATTTTTGTACTCCGTACCAAAAGTTCACAGAGTATAATAACTTTGTGCAAAAGAATGTAACAGGGAGAAGGAATCATTTCCGACGCTATAAAGTATGGATATTCTTGATCAGCAATAACAGCCAAGTCGACATAGCCCTGTCCGTCTGTCCGTATGTCTGTCCTTCCCTCCCTATGAACCCCTATGAACTAACAAATCTCAGAGATGGGAGTTAGAAGCTTGTCACTTATGGGACATAAACTTCTTATATTTGCAGGCTGATCAAGTTTATTTTCAATTTTCGCCACGCCCCTTCCCGCCCCCGCATTTGGGAAAAAGTCAAATCTCCCACTGTTTTCTGGAATGATGGTTCGTAACTTCTAGAGATAGTTAGTAATTAGCAGTGTTTATCGATTTGATAAAGATCGAGTTATGAGCAAGACCAGTAGCGCACCGCTACCAATCCCGATCTATCATACCTTCCCACTAGGGTTGTCGAAAATTTCAAAAATATCTATATCGATATTTTTGGCGATATTGAAAAAGTATCATTTCGATATAAATATTTTGGTGTCAAAAACATCGATATTATCGATATTTTCGATATTTCTCAATAAAAGTCCGGATCTCAACAATGAACAGGTCTATTGAGTTAATTGAGGTGTCATTTGACGCGTAATATTATACGAACTACAATCTGACTGCGAAAAAAATATAGATTTAATGTATCTTTGTTAAATTAACAAAAGATATTTATTTTTTATTTCATATATAACATAAGAAGTTCTGAAAACTTTTTCATGTATTTAAATTAATGGAACGAAGCAGTGTTTACTTTTTTAATTCATCATCTTTTAAACTAGAGCATTCGAACTACAAAGCATAAAACTTATTCAGTTAAATCTTCAAAACTTAAAAACTTCTGATTTTACCAATAATCGTTAGACAAAGATTTAAGGGTGACGCGTTGATTAATGTGCTCATCGGTCATTCGGATTCTAGTGTTAGAAACCACACTTATTATAGCCGATGCCAATCGTTCCGATGGCACGGAGCTTCCCGGTGTTCTAAGATATGACAATGCGCAGTTAGAAAGCACTGGCAATGCGTTTTTCTCTGCAATCCAGAACATAATAGGGTCCTGTTCCAGGGCAAACAACGGAAAATTTCAATTGTACTCCAATAATTTATTCTCCTGTCCTGGTGGTTGTTGAGATATTGTGAGTATTGTGATCAGCGAAGAGCGATCCTTCAAAAATTACGTCTTCAGATGTCGCACACTTGTGTTTAAAAGGAGAACAATATGTGTGCAGCATGACTACAAGCGACTGCCACTGTTTCACGATAGTCGTCATTTTGCAATCATGTTATTCTTTACTGTTTTTAAAAATCTCCATGTTTTGCGTTTTAGTGCGCCTTTATGTTCGTTGAGTTGCCACGGTCCTTACAACTTTTTGCACAGTTTACAGTTAATAAAACAACTTTTAAACATTGTGCCTTACACGTCCAGAGCACAAGAAACAGTTATTCGCAACATTGTGACTGAAGGCTAAAACAAAAATATCCCCGAAAAATATCACCAAAAAATATTCGATATCCGATATATCGCCTCCGAAAAATATTCGATAATGATATTCTTCATTTTGGGCAAAAACATCGATATTTCGATATATCGATAATATTTTCGACAACCCTACTTCCTACTAAGTTTACAATTCTCCTAGCAGCCCTATTTCCTGTATAAAGTTCAGGATTTTCGTGGGTTCTAGATTCCATACATTGTTTGGATGTAAAATATGTTTCAGAAATATGCTGAGTATCGCTGTGTTCTAGTAATTGCTCAGAGGACTACTCCTCTTTTCACTATATCTGCATAGTTGGGTCTTTGCTATTCTCAATTTGTGCATGTGGCTGCGCAGTCTGCGGTGGCCCGTGTAAAGTCCTGTCAGATTCTTGAGTCCATTCTGTCCTTGTTGGATAAATTTTTAAACTCTTTTGTGGTTGTGCTTCACTATTAATGCTGTAGCTCTCAATCCCCTGGTGTTTACCCAGGAGGCTGTTCTATGCGTGTTTTCGTCCCTTTTAAAGTGACGTTTTATGGGGGATGTCGGAAATATTATCGATATATCGAAATATCGATTTTTTTGCCCAAAATTACGAATATCATCAGGAAAATAAGCGATTTTCTGAGGCAATATAACTGAAATCGAATATTTTTATACACTTGAAAAGTGTATTATAATTTTGCCCAGAAGTTTGCAACGCATAGAAGGAATCATCTCCGACCACATAAAGTATATATATTCTTGATCAGCATGACGAGCTGAGTCGATTAAGCTTTGTCCGTCCGTCTGTCCGTCTGTCTGTTTCTACGCGAACTAGTCCCTCAGTTTTGGAGCTATCGAGCTGAAACTTTGCGCAGAGTCTTCTTTTTACTGCACGCTGCTAATATGTCGGAACCGACCGGATCGGATAACTACTTCTTGTAGCTGCCATACAAATGGTCGTTCGGAAAATGAGTTTTAGTGAGAAAAACTGGTTTGTTCTCAATATTACTGCTCTCAAACACGGTCATGGGTAATATGTAATGTTTTTAAGCTGATCTGCGAAGTTTGGTCGAAGTCGCTAACCGTTGAGACAAGCTATTTCAAGTGTATCAAAACTTCGGTACTGACGAAGTTAGCTTTGCCTTTCTCGTTTAGTGGTAATTTTGCTTCAGCGTTCGGTCACACTGTTGCGAATAACTGTTTCTTGTGCCCTGGATATATGAACAAAACGTTGAAAAGTTATTTTTATTAAAGTTGATGAACAGAAATCGCAGTGCAAACTGTGTGTAAGGACCAGTGGGAACTCAACAACTATAAAAGCGCACTTAGAAGCAAAGCATAAAGATTCTTGGCTGAAATGCACCTCATTTTTTAAGTACAAATGATTTTGAATTCTTGGAATTTGTGTGTGGAGTGGCGGTTATTCATGCATTATTTTATATTGTGGATATTTAAATCGTGATGCACATTAAATGTGCTGGTATTGGACTTATGTCATGCTATGTGCATGCTTTTATATACAGGGTTGCCCATATTCGACGGACCCATCTGGCAACGCCATAACTTTCGACAGAGATGTCAGATCGCTTAATGACATACCGCGTTTGAAGCGTCAGTCCAAGCAGATTTTTACCATGGAACAATACACGCCACGCGAGCGCTCTGAAATAGTTGAAATTTACATTCAACAGAACAAGTCAATTGTGAAAACTCAACGTGCTTTTAAAAAAATTAAAAAATTAAGCCCATTTCACATTGAATGGGACCGTAAATAAGCAAAATTGCCGTATTTACGCCACTGAAAATCCTGAGGAGATTCAAGAAGTGCCTCTTCATGACGAAAAAGTCACAGTTTGGTGCGGCGTTAGTGCGAAAACGGTCATTGGGCCGTTTTTCTTCCAAAATGAAAATGGCCATGCTGTTACCATCAACCAGGAGCGTTATCGCGACATGATGACCAATTTTGTGATGCCAATTATTCGTCGAAAGCGTATGAGGCAGTTCTGGTTTCAACAAGACGGCACTCCACCGCACACAAGTCGCATAACAATCGATTTTCTGAAGAAATTGTTTCCGGGCCGTTTGATGTCGAAAAGTGGTGATTTGGACTGGCCACCGCGTTCGCCCGATTTGACGCCGCCTGACTTCTTCTTGTGGGGATATTTGAAGTCAAAGGTTTACGTTAACAAGCCAAGGACCGTAGAAGAGCTCAAGGACAACATTCGTGAAGAAATAGCCGCTATTCCGGCCGAAATGTTGGCGAAATCGATGGAAAATGCTGCAAAAAGGGCAAAATACGCCATCAACGCCAGAGGCGGCCATTTAAAGAGATATCATATTCAAAAATTGATGTAAACAAATCTACTTGGAACAAATTAAATGATTAAGTTTGCCAACCGCCAAATTTTTCTTTTTTCTTTGATTTTTAAAAAAAAACATGGGTCCGTCGAATATGGGCAACCCTGTACATATATTTGTAAGTCAATGGGGGGTGCCACAGAAATCACTAGCGATTTTCGTATAAGCGCTTGTATTTTATATTAAAACTGCTCGAATTTACATGTGAATTGGCACCAAAATGCACGCCTACTAGATCAGATGGTGCATTTTAGCGATTTGGAATCAACTACTCAAATCTACTTGGCTTTGTATAGTCGGTTTCAATTCGCTTTTTTTTCCTTATCTAATCAAGCAGGCGTGCTTTTTGGTGCCTCTTCACATATAGCGCTCGTGCAGTTTTAATATAAAATACAAGCGTTTATACGAAAATCGGTAGTGATTTCTGTGGCACCCCGTATAAAAAGGGCTTAAACAAGCTCGGACTGCTTAGATTTGCTTAGATTAAAAATCAACCAAAACAGACAACAGATTTACATATGAAAACTAAATAATTGATTTTTTAAACAAATAATGGACGTGTGTACATCATATGAAATATCAGAAGCTATGCTCCGTATGATATGCAAGGACAATCTTCCTGTCCGCTGTATGGAAAAGGATGGATTTATGCTCCTTTTAAGCAAATGCGTATAAAATACCAAGTCGCTCAAAGGTGTGTATTTTTAATTGGTATACTCTATCCATCCCCACCACCACTTGCCAACAACAAGCGGTGTTTCATTTTGATAATAAGTAAAAACATTAATATTTATGATCTTTATTTACAATTAAAGATTTAAGAAGAGTATGATATTTGTCAGGATAAAGTGAAACAGGAGATTCAGCAAATCTATATTACTAACTCCAACAGGGCCTGTTAGATGGTAACAGCTCATTTTGTGCGAAATGGATCAATTGATTCTATCTGTCTTCAAGCCGTTCGAATGAATGAGGTAGGATTTCTGGAAAGCCGATTCAAAACGGTTTCCCTTTAATTTCTACAATGCATTTGTGAAAAAACTATGTATTTTGTTCTTTTTCACAGTCACACAGCAATAACCCGTCGCGCCTTGCTGCGCGTTCAACAGTATAGAACCAATGCACACCTACTTCCCATCCACATCCCACCCACTCTCCACCCAATTCCCACCCACTTGCCAAACACATCCCACCCACTTCCCATCTGCATACCACCCACATCCCACTCCCAACCCATTCACATCCCAGTGAGCATCCCGGCGATATTTTCAACATCGGAAAATGAAAACACAAATGAATTCTCATTTTGACCCTACAAACCGAGTTTCAAGTCAATCGGGTGGAAAGTAGTATTTTCCATGCAGAATTTTCCGGGAATTTTCCCGCTTGGGGGCGGATTTTCCGACATTGAAAAATCACATTTCAAATTATTTCGTATTCTATCCTCACAAACCAAGTTTCAAGCCAATCAGTAAAAAATATTTTATTTCATAAAGACTTTTCCGGAATTTTCCAACCGTTGGGTAAAATTTTTCAACATCGGATAATCACATATGAAATTATTTCGTATTCTGTCCTTACAAACCGAATTGGAAGCCAATCTGGTGAAAAAATAGTTTTTTCATGCAAAATTTTCCGGCCATTTTCCTCGTGGGCGGATTTTCAAAAATCGGAAAAACACCTGTCGAATCATTTCGCTTACTATGCTTACAAACCAAGTTTCAAGTCAATCGGATGAAAAATAAAATTTTTCTCATACAAACTTTTCCGACGCTTTTCAGGGTGAATTTTCCAAATTTTCTTTCTTAGTGCGCGCCTGCATAACAAAACGAAGCTCAATAGACCTGTTTAATGTAGATCCTGGTTTTTAATGAAAAATATCGAAATTATCGATTTTTTGAAACCAAAATATTTGTTTTCAATATCGTCAAAAATATCGATAAATATATTTTTGAAATATCCGAGAACCCTACTTGGTGTGGTGGCCTGATCTTGACAAACTGAAAGGATAGCTAGTTCTCTATTATGGTAGTTCCTTCCCATATTAAGATCTGCACCTACATGTGCATAGTGCTCTAGTGCACTTGCTGAGTGTATAATCTAAGTGCTTATCAAATTTTACCCTGTTGTCAAAAGCTACGCCAAGGTATTTAACCTACTTTGCTGGAGTAATAAGGCATGCCGAAAGGAGTCTTAGCCTCTTTCAGCCTAGCTTGTATTTTCTAGTCTAGTGGTAAAGCCCAAGCTCCTTGCACCAATCGAACCTCTCATGCAAGGGTTTCTGGCACTTTGCACGCTGCTTTTTATCCCAGATGTAGCATAGTTAATTTTTAGAACTGAACTTAATTCTTCTCTACGCAATTGTGAAGTAATAAGAAGTAATGTAAAATTTCCAAACAACAAATTTTACATCTGGCTACTCTTCCAAATTATTCGCATGAAATTTTAAGATTACTTCTCATTACTTCACAACTCCGTAAATGGTTTTAATTTGAAAATATAATTTGTCGAGATGTTTCGCTTACGTAACAAGCTGTTTCTCAAGGCCCTTTCTGTTTTTAAGTCGTCAGAAAATTGCGGTTAGACATGTGTAAAAACGTAAACTCGCGGACAACCCAATTAGAGAACATTTCACACATTTCCCACATTTCTTTCTTAATTAAAATTGTTCATACGCCGTGTAAGACATTCTGAAAGTCCCTTGTGGTGCACACAAGCACACACAGTTTAAAGGGCAACTAAAAATCGCTAACGCAATGACGGTAATTAAGTTGTGCTCAACAATTTTCAGCTTTGGCATATTGCCTAGAAGCCGAGCACTTCTCCTTGTGTAGTTGCAAATTTGATTAGCTGTTAATTAATTTCATTATTAGGGCGAAGTTAGTTCGGCAAACTTTTCGACAGCTGCCAACGGAAATTGTCAGAAATTGTCAGAAATTGTGTGAGGCAGCTGACTATCCGGCTGCTGTAACTGATATTGTTTACGGCTTTCAATTTGTGTCGATTTGATGTTGAAATCGGATTCATAAATATTTCATGTGAAGTCTAATTAAGCGCAATAAATTTTGGTGCTATGATTTACATAAAAGATCTAATAAATAATGCAGTTATTTGTTTATGCAACAATTTGCTAGCAACCGCAGAAACACATTGCCGTCAATGAGGCTAAAGGCTTTAAGGTTTGCGGTTTGCAGCATCAATAAAAAAAAACCGGAGTATATTTTAAGTACAAACATGTAAGGGAAACAAAAGTGCCTGGTTGCTGTAAGCAACAAATATGCAGAAACGGGGAATTTGTATTTCAATTTGGCCAGAGACGGATGAAAAAACGCAAACGAGTCGGAACCAAGTGAAGGAGGGACCAAGCGACAGGTTAAGCACTAAGAGAAACTCGATGGGTAACCAGCAAAACTGACCAGAAGCACCAACGGCGGACTGACACGGTGCATTTGAAAATTGATCACCGGAACATCCGTGCGCTGACCGGAAATGCACGAACACAATTGCAAATGCATAAATGTGTGCATGTGCGCGCGCGTGTGTGTGTGTGTGTCCGTCTAACTGAGGATTTGAATAACTGTTTTGCATCTGACAATTGTCTGATATTTGAAATGTTTTGTTTTATGGGTGCTAGCAAGCCAAATGGAAATTGCAAATGCATTTAAAGTTGCCTAAAGAGCTGTCCAGTTAAGCATGGTCCGTACATCAGGATTCTTGGCAGCACATTTTACCTACATTCCAAAACGAATTGGCTGTTTCCAATAAAGAAGGCAAAGTAACGAGAAGAGCAGTTGAATTTTTTTGCATTGGTCAGTGCCGAATGCTGTCACTGTATAGAGTTTAGGTAAAAATGAAAAACATTATTGGTAAAACGGTTTTATAAGGCTTCTTTCCCGTTGCGTGACTATTTATTTTACTCATTTTAACGCTTTAAATATTTAATACTAGACGTTTATCCGGCGCTGTTCTCGTTTCTTGTAAACGCGCTTACATTCAAGTTTATGCTAGCTGCAAGTTGATATAGACATTTGAACCCACACTAAAAATATAAAGTTCATAGCTTAAGTAGTTTTTGAGAAAGTGCGTACAGACCAATTTGACATATCACAGCCTAAATAATTTCTGAGAAGTCTACTTGAACCACTCTTGAACTGGTTCAACCGTCTGGTCTACCTAACTTCTCAGTACCATCAAGTTTTCAGTTCATAGCTCAAATAATTTTTTCATTTAAAACGTTTCTGGCCCTGATCCGTTAAAATATTCATCCCCTTATTACCGTGGAAAAAATTGGTGTGAGGGTCGTGAACACTCCCGAGGCTTTGATGTGAAACATGATGCTAAATTTAAGAGCTGTTTGAGGGCGGTTTAAGGACTGTTTAGTCACCATCAAGTCACTGTTTAGTCACTGTTTAGTCACCATCAAGACACTGTTAAGTCACTGTCAAGACACTGTCAAGTCACTGTTTAGTCACTGTCAAGTCACTGTTTAGTCACTGTCAAGTCACTGTCAAGTCACTGTCAAGTCACTGTCAAGTCACTGATGAGTCACTGTCAAGTCACTGCTTATACATTGTCGAGTCACTGTTAAGTCTGTGTCATGTAACTGCTTACTCACTGATTAGCCACTGTCAAGTTAGTGTTAAGTCACTGACGAATCACTGTGAAGTAACTGTCAAGTCACTGTTCAGTTACGGATTAGTCACTGTCAAGTCACTGTGTGGTCACAGTCAAGTCACTGTTTGTCACTGTCAAGTCACTGTTTAGTCACATGCACTTTCCTTCTAGTGCACACTGGGCCAGCAGGTCGAAATTTTGGCCAAAAGTCCCAATTTTTTGTTTCGGAAACTGAATAAAACTATTTTATGGCAAAATTTGGAATCTTTTTACAAAATGGTTTTTGAATGGCAGCCGTTCAAAGTTGATTTTTCTTAAAATCTCTGCAAAAAAAAATAATAATAGTCAAAGTTAGAAAAGCAACAGCTGCCGCAATTTGATTTCTTGTTTTCGACTTCGCACTAGATTGCCATAAAAAATTATCAAGAAATTTCCATTCGAAAGCGTGGAAAAAATTTGTGGTGTTTTTTTTTCCATTTTGCAACTTTTTGTTAAGAGTACCCTAAAGTACCCCACTTAATTTGCTTGCAATATTGCTTATTATTTTTTTTTGAATAATGTACAATAGCTGTAGGTATGCGCTTTTGCGCGGTTTTGCTTTGAATTTTTATAATATCGCATTTAAAATTATATTCCCATTTGAAATTAACCATGTTTTATTTTACAGTCAGCCTAGAAGTAGGCTTTTTTCTAATCTTTGGAATATTACACATGCACTCTGAGGTAAACTATTGTTATATAAAGCCAATTTAAATGTGTTTAAAGCAGCCCATCCACACAAAATTTGTTCACGAATTTGTTCAGCTCGTCAAAATGTTCGACGTTAGTGGAGGTGTTCGTGACAGTTTTTTTGTTCGACGTTTTGTTCGCAGAGAATAGAAATATTCTATCTTGCGAGTGTTCGTGCGAACATGTTCGTCAATGGATGCGAACAAATACACGAACATCATTTGTGAAAAATATTTGTAGCGTTAACACGTCCCAAAATGAACAATAAATTGTTGCTGGAATTCATTGAATGCCCCCAAAATGATCAAATAATGCTTTAAGCTAATTTGTATCGCCATCTAGGCCATGATTGTGTTAGTTGCCGCTGCCATATTTTCATGTTAACTCATTGTGATTTTTAGGAAAATGATGTTCGTGAGAAATGTTCGCCTAGTTTGGGCAACGAATTTTGTTCGACAAAAATTCGTCGAACAAATCTTGTGGATGGCCTGCTTAAGTGTGTAGCAAACTCTTAGAAGCACTGAAGATAAATTGCATTATGTTAAAAAATTCGATTTTTAATTAATTAAATTTTTATTTTTATTTACTTGTTTTAAGTATTGAATCTAAAGAAGAGGTAAAATAGATGGAAAAATCGGTGAGGGTAGTCAGAATGACTGAAAATCCTCGACAGGGTGGGCAGTCAAGTTCAAAAACTGCTTGGGTCAATATCTCATAAACCATTAATGTCTAATGGACATACTACTGTGGGCAAAAAGTAGTCGGAATTTGTTTATAAATCAAAAAATCTTTAATTATTCTTCCAAATCAATTTCATCACCTTCAAAGTAATCCCCTCCCGATACGATGCACTTATGCCAACGTTTTTTTCAGTCCTCGAGGCATGCCAAAAGTCACTTTCAGGTATGGCCTTCAGAGCGCGTGGCGATTCACGTTTAATCTCTTCAATCGACTCGAAACGGTGTGCTCGGAGTGGTCTTTTGAGTTTGGAGAATAGCCAGAAGTCACACGGAGCTAAATCAGGCGAATACGGTGGTTGCGGAACGACGATGGTGTTGTTTTTGGCCAAATGATCGCGAATAACGTGCGCTGTGTGAGATGGCGCATTATCGTGGTGCAAAAGCCAAGAGTTTTCGGCCCATAAATATGGCCTCTTTTTGCGAATAGCTTCACGCAAACGACGCATAACACTTAATAATATTCCGTTGACAGTTTGGCCCGGCGGAAGCATATGCACGACACCACGATAATCAGAAAACAGTCAATGACCTTGTTTTGGCGACTTTGGCGTGATTTTTCGGCCTTCTTTAACCATTTGTACCAGCTTTCGCCGTAAGCCTTCTGCAACATTCTCAACGTTTCCGCAGCGGTAATTCCACGAAGCAAAATTTAATCGCACTTCTTTGTTGAATAATTTCAGACATTGCAAAAATCCCGAAACCACTTTTTGCGTGTCACAATACCAAGCGTAACTCAAAAAATAATGAATATTTTGACATGAAATTTGACATGTAAGTCAGTGACAGTGCTGCCAACTAAACGACTTTTTTGCCTAGTATTATTTGTATGTATTTTTTTTAGTTATCTGGTACTTATATATACTTCTATGAAAGAATTGGGTCAAATCCAAATATACAAGTTTTTTTCTATAATTAAAAAACAAAACAGTTGAAATATTTTTCGACTTTGGTTTGGAATCCAAACTTTGGATTATCAATATCGTATAAATTATTTTTGTTGCTTTTTAAATTATGTGCGTTGAGTTCAATCTCTTAAGATCATTTCTTCCAAAATTTCAGCTTCCTAGCTAGGCTGGTGTAGAAATGCCAGAGTTTTGGCCAAAAAATGAGATATCTGGCCCACAGTGCAGTGTTCCCTCATCTTTCCGCCCATTTTTACTGCTCTCCCCCTGAGAACCTGCGCTAAAACAACAACACAAAATATGCCTTTTATAATGATCTATTTGAGGCTCCAGACAATAACAATTTTATCTACGATATATTTACTACTCAGGACTGTCTAACATCGAACCTAACGCAGGGTTCGGAATAACACGGGTGCGGCCCTCGGCTCTTAGCTGGAAGCCACAACTTCCGAGCCAGCAGCCGACGACGTATTGACATGACTAAATAGTAATGAATCATTACTAATGATTTTGAAAATACTGAACGCCTAACCATGAACGAAGAATGCTAAAGAACATAGATAAAGCATAAAGAATGAATCAGTTTCACAATTTTCGAGTGTAATTTAGTACAAGTCCATAAGCGCTATTCAATAATATTTGCAAACGACATTTATTATGAGTAAGGCCAATTCAGACACTTTCTGCTGTACTTTTGTCGCCCTTTGATATGTGCTCGTTGGTCATCCATGGTATTTATCGCAGTTCAGTATTGTCGTACTTATGGTTATGTATTACTATTTTTTGTAGTTGGAGAAATAGCGCACCGCGGCCAATTCTACTGAGTTTCCAACTCTCCTAACAGCCCTTGTTCCTGTACAAAAATCAGGATTTTCGTGGGTTCTAGGTTACTGATACTGTTTGTCCTCTTGGAGGCGAGAAGTCCTTTTGTTACCCGAGCCTCTAGCAAGGCTGACGTATGACACCTTAGTTTGCCCTTGCGTGAGAATTGTGGGTTGGGAAAGGGGAAGGTATTGTGTAGGAAATGGGTGTGTGTGAGGTTACTTATAGCAGGAGGCAGCACAAGTGCCTCGTCGGTGCACTGCAGCGTGACACCCATTGCCTGTGCGGAAAGCTTATTTGTGGGGTAATCCCACTTATTCGCAGCCAACCTCCTTCTTTATTGAAAAAAAAAATTTTTTTAAATTAATGTAGTCTGTTGTTAAAAAATTTTTTTCCGCGAGCTCTTCAAATATTGCATATTTTATAATGCGCTTGAATAGGGCCAAATGTTATTTCATCATTCGGAGTCAAAGTCCGCGTAATGAAGCTTATATTTTGTCAACAAATAAACGTTTTACATAGAAAAATAAACTATGGTGGGCGTTAAAGCACTAACTGATGTAAAAAGGCAAAATAATGGCTTATATGTAGTAAAACTTTACGTACAGGCAAATTGCTGGAAAAAAAGTTTAAAATACAAAAGTCTTGTATGCAATTTTCTTAAAAAACCCATCAAATTATGGGAATAACGTGAAAGGCCGCACCAAAAAAGCAATTTCACGTACTGCAGAGCAGCAAATTGTTCAAAAAGCTTCAAATTTACAGTGTTCAGCTTCGAAAATGCATTCAAAATTACAATTAAATACAAGTGTTTATATGGTGCGGTGAATTTTCTATAAAGCTGAATATCTAAGAAGCCTAAAAAAAAACCCACCACTTAATACCCAACGTAAAGATTCTCGTCAGGTTTGTGCTCGATATCATATGACTTCTTAATTAGTACGTGTATCGTGAGTGACGCGAAACGCTATAAAAATTACGTGTGTGAATTAGGGTTGTCAATATTTTATCGATACATCGATATTTTGGTTGGACGATAAGGGTTATTCCGATATGATATTTTATGTTCCGATATAGGCGATTATCGATATTTTTATAAACGATATATCAGAAAAAATTACTTTGGTAATTGCAGGAGCAAATTGTCATAACAAGACTGTCGATTTTGTTCTGCACAAAACGTACAAAACGAAATCTTCGGAAAATTTCGTCCATAAACCATGGGTCTAAAATGAACTGCCTTATTCAACTTGATCGTTATTTCTCCGTTGAAGTGCGATTTCTAAGTAGAATAAATAAATTTTTTTTTTCAATCCTGATAGATAAGACAAAATCCTTAAATGTCTTTAATATTTGATGTCGATTTGCACGAGCAAGGAATTCATTTTCGACCCGTGGTTTCTTGATAAAATAAAATTTATAAAAATTGTTTGTTCAGTCCTGTGTGAAATTTTCTTGTAGATTTCGTTTTTACTATACGCTTTGTTGATTTTTTTCCGCCTATACAAATCGAACCCTAAAACTATAATCTAGTTTCAGAAAATTAAGTCATTTAAATCTTAAAGTTATCCCATTAGAAAGATAAGATATAACGGCCACTAGAAATGGTCATTTGGCGGTAAAGACGTTCCTTAAAAACTGTTCAGTTTTCTTAAGCTTTAGAAAATAACGATAATATCGATGTTTTTTGGAGGTGTGAATCCCCCTAGTGTGAATCGTGAGTACACAGATTTTTATTTCGTGAAAACTCAGTCATCCGCGCACCTCTAATTTGAATGTCTGAAAGATTTGAATGTGTACAATAATTTTATTTCTGCTTCAAACAAGGCTTGTTGAGGGATTTTCCAAACTGATCAATAGATGACTCCACTACTGTGACCATTTGGCTATGCCACGGTAACTATTTAGTTAAAAACACAGATTAGGTTATAGTTCGGTTTATTGGAGGCAGCGTGCTGCTGATAAGAATGAGTGTAACCCAAGGGCGGAGAGATAAGACAGCGTGTGTGTGAGTTAGAGATGTAAGATACATAAAAAGGTGGGAGTATTAAGCATCGATAGTTGATAGTGATGAGTAAACTAATTAGATGAACTGGATCTGTGATTGGAGCAGAATGAACTGGAACTGGAACCGCCAAAACCTTAATATCTCTGGAAGACACGAAACACCTATCCAAAAAACTGTGCGAAACATGAGGTTTTTGCCAAATTACGGATGCTTGATCAATAAACTCGATCCGCCTGCAAATATAAAAAGTATATTTCCCATGAATGTCAAACGTTTATCTCTTACCATCTCTGAGATCTACTCGTTCATACGGACGGACATGACAATATCGACTCGGCTGTTGATGCTCAGCAAGAATACCTTGGCACAGAGGATAAAAAACTTTCGGTGAAAATATGGTGGACTTTATTAGGAAGCAGAGTTTCGATTTCGAATATGAATCTCTAATATGTTTATAAAGCGTTTTAAAATTATATCAGTTTTTACAATGGACAATGAAAGACACTATTTGGAATGTAATTTAAAGCGTAGGCAATGACATCTCATAGATTTTCTAGAAAATTTGTAACTTTTTACCAGCATTTAAGAAGGTTCCAGCTCATAAAATTAAAAAGTAGCAAAAATTGCAAATTTCATTGCCTACTTATGAGGGCACAAGCTCTCAATGAAATTAAAATTCAAATTTGTTGCCTTTTTCTTCGAAAATATAACAAGTTAAGCCTGTCTGCATAAAACCAGCCATTCCAATTTCTCCTTTCGTTTTCTTCATTGTCGAGGTGAGCAAGTTCTGCTTTAAATCGTTGTTCATCAAGTATACGCCATGACTCATTCACCTTCATTTATAATTCATGACACATTAAATAGACGTCGCGGCGCGCCGTAGAAAAGATCTCAGGGTCTGCCACTCAGGTTGAAACAAACGCACACAACGCGAGCTCTGCCAATTTGCCCAGCACAAATTGCAATTTGCCAACGACTCGACGCTCACTGATTAGTTGCGGTGCCGCGAGCTGTGCCACTTGACTGTAATTTTTAGACCAAGCCCTCGCTGGACTAGAGCTTCTTCCCCCAGTTACATTTTAATTTCTGCTTACTTACTTATTTATACGACAGCATGGACAGCGCCAAGCAATCGCTGACCAAATGTCGTCTTAGCTTTTCTAATGGAAAATTATGTTTCTAAGAAGAGAAGAGCCAACAGCTTGCCACATGTCAGGAAAGAGACAAATTCGGCCATGACTTTTGCTTGCCTTAAAGTTTTATTTTAAAGTTGACGATATTTTCACATCCTTGCACAGGGTTTCATAAATTTTTCAAGGGGCTTGCAAGGCGCTGGTCGTACACTTGGTCCAAATCGAATGACAAGATTGTAAAATATTTTCAGCTAAGGGATATTTGCTCCTGAAAGAATTAGCTTTAGTAGAGACATCATACAGGGAATTTTGCAATCGGGGCACTCGACCGCCGGTGGCCGAAGTCACTAGTGCTTTTCACATAGACGGGAGCCGAACTTATCAGGGTTTGAATAAATCAGCTTACATCTTTTGTGCTGACAAACACATTTGGCCTCCTCTCCTTCTGGCCACTCCTGCTGAAGATACAATTCTAGTATACCTTTTGCACTTATTTTTTAGTTCAGTTAATTTGCGATTTCTAATTCTACAAGACCTTATAATTATTTGGTACATTAGTCACATATATTGTCCATGAGTATATGAAAACGAAGCCGCAGACTATGGCACAACTACTAAGAAATGGCGGCAGTTGAGTGTGCTCTGTGCTCAATTGTCAGTTCTTCAGTGTGCAATTGTCACTTTATGCGAAAGTTTGTTTTCACGCAGCCGGCTTTTCTGCCATCAGCAATTATTCGGCGTGGTTTTCAGTGTGCACTGATCACTCTGTTTTAATTGTTGTTGCATTACTGCAACAGAAAATGTTGTGATATCACGCTATGGCTATTAATATCAATGAAAATTTTTTCACTTTGGTTTTTGTTCCTCTCAATTAATGCGTACGAATACGCTCTCTGTTGTCAATTCCAGGTTGGCCGCTATACCTTGTGAGTTGTATTATGCCGCAGACAGTGTCATGTAACAACCACTACGAAAAGGTTTTCTCTTGTTTCAAACTATTTGAACAGTTGAAGCTACAAAGGCTGTATACTTATAACATCACTAAAGCCAAGTCGCTAATCCAAGAAATCTCAGTATCTGGAGAAGACGACATCTGTAGAAAATTTGCCTTTGAAGTCGAAATTTTAAACCCTTGTAGAGATATTTATACACCTGTGATTTGGCGACCTTTCTAATTGTAGATGTATTGTCTCCGGCTCGAGGTCAGGTTGATAGAAAAAACGATTTATGTTTCTTTTTTCTCCGATATATTTCGGTTGCTCTTCGGCATCCGTCTTCAGGGCAAAACTACAAAAATTTTTATACACCAATATTAAACATTCAATCCTTTAACAAAATTCACAAAAAAACAGTTTACATACAATTTTTACACGTCTGCACCGTGTGACGTGGAGTCTTCAACTAATTGTCAGTGAGTAAGTGTCTGTATAAATGCGCGCAGTTCTCAGTCTTAAAATTGAGTCTCCTGTCAGTTGAAACGCTTGAGATATGTAACATTTCTAATGTGAAGCGTTTGTTGTAATGCTGCTCTTGTTGTAGTATTGTCGCTGCTTCAAAATTTGGCGAGTGGCCGCTTTCTACGCAATGTGCTGCCAGCGCAGTTTTTTGTATGTGTGTTTGATGTCGTAGCTTGTTTTATGTTGGGCTATTCGGGTTTTTAACTTGGATTTTGTCGTTCCTATGTAGACTTTGTTGCAAATATCGTCATTAGATCCTTCGCATGGTATTTTGTAGATGACATTCTTGACATCCGCTTTGTCTATTATTGATTTGGTCCTGTTGAAAAATCCTTTCAACGTGTTTGAAGGTTTATGCGCAATTTGTATGTTTTGTTTGTCGTAGCAGTTTGATCGTGCGAATCGTTCTGATAGTTTAGGTATTTTTTCTTCTATTATTGCGTTTTTATGTCTTTTTTAGCAATGAGTCAATTACCCACATAGGAAATCATTATTTGACAAAATGACTTTTATCTCCGATTCTATGGCTGTCTGATATGTTTTGTCGCTAATAGTTGTCATTCGTTGAATGTACCCAAGTGCCGTTTTCATTATCATGCTTCTTGGATGTTTTGAATTGAAGTTGATAATCCGTCCTGATGCTGTTGGTTTCATGTACCACTTTGTTTTTAAAATGTTGCCGTGTCTATTTATTGTGGTGTCTAAATAAGGTAATTTTCCGTCTTCTTCTAGTTCCAATGTGAATTTAATGTTTCTGTGATAGCTATTCAGCGTCTCCAGAGTAGTTTGCACTTCGTCCTCTCTCACTATAGCAAACAAGTCATCAACGTATTTGGTGAGTACTGTGGGTTAATGTTTTAATTTCCTGATAGTGCTCTCTAAAAGTTCCTCCATGATAATGTCTGCTATGATGGGTGAGGCTGGGGATCCCATGGGCATTCCTTTCAGCTGAGTGTATATTTTGTCCTCAAATTTAAAATATCTACTATCTAATATCTATATAGCGACCCATTAGATCCATATATGTAAAAATATTTGTAATTAGGCACATGGTTGAAAAGTTATTTGAGTTTAATTTTTATTTGAATTTTTATAATAAAAATTTTTATACCCTTGCAAAGGGTATTATAATTTTGCCCAGAAGTTTGCAACGCATAGAAATATTCATTTCCCACCCTATAAACTATATATATTCTTGATCAGGGTGACGAGCTGAGTCGATTTAGCTTTGTCCGTCCGTCTGTCCGTCTGTCTGTTTCTACGCAAACTAGTCTCTCAGTTTTAAAGCTATCGAGCTGAAACTTTGCACAGAGTCTTCTTTTTACTGCACACTGCTAATATGTTGGAACCGACCGGATCGGATGACTATATCTTATAGCTGCCATAGGAACTATCGGTCGAAAAGTGGGTCTTTGTGAGAAAAACTTTTTTGTTTTTAATGTTAACGGCTCCCACTTCAGCAATTATTAATTCTATACGCTTTCACATAGATTAGGAAGTTTTTGTCCAAATCGGATGACTATATCTTATACAGAGCGGGCAAACTAACGAAACGAAACGTTTCTGAATCGTTTCGTTACTTTCTTTGCACAGAGCGAAATACTAACAAAACCCGAGAAAATGTAACTGTAAAAAAAATGAGTTCTGTTCAGTTTGCGTTCGTGAGAGCAAACTAAACGCAAAGTAAAACGCGCTCATCTTGATTTGCGGACAAAGGGAATCGGAACGATATGCAACGAGCGCGAATAGTTCGGAAACGTTTGCTGCTCAATATGTATACACTTAGATATTTTTTCCGTTGCTTACTTCTTTGTTCCTCTCAGCTTTGTTGTTTTCGTTTGATTTTATTTTATTTCTTCAATTTAGCAGCTGAAGTAGAACTAAAAGCCGATCATTCCGCAAACGATTTCTTATCCATTGATTTCATAAAATAGAAAGTTTGTATTTATTTAATAATCGGATGTTTCGGTGGAGCTAACGCTTACTTGAGTAGCTGAAATAGCAGCATTTGATAACTCTAACAATTCCGAAAACTTTGTCGACTTTTTATCTTTATTATTTTGTTTTCGATTTTTTTATTTTTGGCAGAGTTTTGCGATCCTTTCTGTTAAGACGTTCTAATTTCAATTGCATTGATTGTAAGCAAAAATAAGTATTTTTCGTAGATCGTTTATTTTAAGGCATGAGGTTTGTGTTGAGGTATGTGCGCGCGAAATATGAATCGACTTCATCTCCACTTTCAAATAAAGTGTCGTTGGAATTAAACAGAACAGAAATATTAATATTATTTAATACATATCTGTCAAAGTAGTTACCCAGGTCGTTTTCTGTTCAGAGGTTAGCGTATTTGGGTCCGAGACTAAGTGCTCGCTTTGCCGTCTAGTTTTGGAACTCAAAACGGAAACTGTACTGGTACAATGTTTAAGTTCTTTTCGGTATTTTCGGTTCCAAGACAGTTCCGGGATACACCGGTGTACAATAAATTTAGAATATGGGTTCCGGTTCTGGTTCCGAGTTCCAATCGGTTCTTCTCGGTAAACGGTTCCGATTTCGGGTTGATTCCCTGGTGAAAACACTTTATTCACACTGTCCGCAGCTTCGAAAAATCTGCCAAAGTCGAGCTGCGAGATTTTGTTTTCGTACTCAAAATTTTAGCTCCAGCACTGCTTTCATTGGTGTAACCAATAGCAGAACAGCTATTTTAAATATTAAAGTTATAAATGTTCTGCCAGATAATTTGATGAAAACTAAGCAACATATGGTTCTTACCCAGAAATTTGATCGAATACCAAATTTTTGATCAATATTTGGACAAGTTATTTGTCCTTCGCTGGTTTAAACAGGACATTATCTAACTCTTTTTTACCAGACGATAGTTTAAATTTAAAGCTTGAATATTTATTGAAACACTTCTAAAATTTGGTTTGGTTTGATCCTCAAAAATAACCAGCAACATATTAACCACAAACCAGGTGTTTTTCAACGTTCCCATAAGTTGTCAGGGCTTGAAACAAAACCTTGGGTTCGTTTAGAAACCGTTTTCCAACTGGAAACTTTTACAACTTTTTATTCAGTATTTTATACCTTCAATCTCCTGATCCGCCCCATGACTGACCTTTCCCCCTTAGCTGTAAGAACAAATTCCAATTTTAACATAAGAAATTTGTTTTTCTGCAGGCTTTCTTCCACAAAAACTCGGACGATGTGGATGGTGTGGGCAGCAGCAAACAGAGCAAAACGAAGCTGGCCAAAATAGTGGTCGAGTGTCGTAAGGAGGGCATTGTGAATAATTTAACGCCCGAAAGTTTGGATCAGCCGACGGGTTCACAGAAATGGGAGAAATGTCGACTGGCCTTGGTTAAGGCTGTGGGCGGTTATATGCTTGAGTTTTATACGCCACCCAAGTCCACCAAACCACGAAGCGGTGTATTCTGTTTCCTTATCTCGGAGGCGCGCGAGACCACAATACTGGAGATGCCGGATCGCTTGAACACATTTGTTCTGAAGGCGGATAACAATATGGAGTATGTGATTGAGGCGGAAAGTGCGGAGGATATGCGCAGTTGGTTGGCCACCATACGGTATTGCATGCGAACGCCCCCTACCCAACAGCCCATGATCGAGTCGGATGTGATAGCAGCGGCTATGCAGACATCTCCCACTAATCCTTCAGGCGGCAGTGCTCTTGGTGGCATACAGAATCCACAGTACCAACAGCAAACCACCGGCTTGAGTGGCTCCAATGGCAATCTAGTGGGTGGTGGCGTCCTGGCCTCCTCCCTGTCGGCGGACAGTGCCTTGGCATCCTCGGCATTGGTTCAACATGGTACCACATCCAACACTGATATAAATACCGGTAACGAGCTGGGCAGTACTCCACCCTCGGCTACACCTGGAGATATGCCCGTCGCTCGAACCATGCGGGGAGAGCAACGATTGTCGGCCTCCAGCAATTTTGATGGCGTTGAGCTGGCCGAGAATGACGCAGATGTGAATGTGGCTGACCTGACGGCAGAGATGCGTCTGTTTCCTTGGTTCCATGGCACACTAACGCGCTCGGAGGCAGCGCGCATGGTACTACAATCGGAGGCCGCCGGCCATGGTTACTTTCTGGTGCGACAAAGTGAAACGCGTCGCGGAGAATTCGTGTTGACATTCAATTTCCAAGGACGAGCCAAGCATTTGCGTTTGACCATCTCGGATAAGGGACAGTGTCGCGTGCAGCATTTGTGGTTCCCTTCGATTCAAGAAATGCTCGAGCACTTTCGCCATAATCCCATACCCCTGGAATCGGGTGGAACTTCAGATGTCACACTAACCGATTGGGTGCACAACAACAGCAGACTGAATGAAGGGGGAACAAACACAGCTGGTCCTGCTAATGAGATTAATGAAACGTCAACGGGTTCAGGACCGGGAGCCACAGTCAATGGCAGTGCATCAGGAGGAGCAGCAGCAGCCACTGGCGGTGGTCATCCGTCGCCGAGACATGTGAGATAGCCAAAATTTTGGAGTCAATTCAGTGTCAGTGATGGTTTTTTATTTTCCTTGATTTTGTTTTCTGTTTCCTTTATACTTTCTTTTCATTCACATTTGGGACGTGGTTTGAACTTGAACTTGACCGTGGAATGAGTGTGTCGCGGTCTGTGATTTAGTGTTTGACAATTGGAAGTGGAGAAATCGGTTACAAAAAAAGTGTTTGAAGCAAGAGTAACCCCATAAATGAAATGTGAGGAATGATGAGGATGATATTAGAATAGGATTCCATAGAAAGTCAAATGTGATAGAGAAGTCAACCGATTATTTTGGGATGGTTTTTCGAAAATGCCGAACCAAACAATCATTAGCAAGACGATTGTTTAAACTCTTTCGATCTTAACGCTTAACCAAACCAAGAAAACCGTTCACTTACTCTCTCGCCCTCTATGCATTGAGTTTGCAAATTGCAACCTATTTAAGTCCAAACACAATTTATTTCTTTTCGCTTACAAAAACAAACGAAAACCAAATTAAAGGCATTCCATTTTTGGTGCTTTGTTGTTCACACTTTTAAACAAGCAGGCTCGGCTACTAGAATATCAATGTCTCCTGTGTCGAACAGTGTGAAGGCAGCCTAAGCGCTGCTTGCGCAATGGGCCTGGGCACCCCACTTTCAGACTGATAAATAGGAGTAGACTCAAATTGTTAAAAAAAATCGTGAAGTTTGCTTAAAATTTGCAAAATTTTCAAAGGAACCAAAATCAATTTGAAGATTGGATAGATGGTAATTTAAAACGCGAATATAAAAGGTGTAGACAATAAAAAACCGTCAAAATTTTACGCCTAAATTTTACATTTGAGTATTATCCGAACTTGTATTTTTTACCAAATACTATAATGAAGACTTAGAAATCTAAAACTGTCCAAAAAGTAGCGAAATTTTAAAAAATCATTTTTGTTAAGATATTAAAAGTAAAAAAACGGGTAAACGGTTTATAAGGGTAGGCAAAATGTAGCCGAAGCTTGCAAAATTTGATCGGTTTTGAAAACCCTTTAGATTTGATAGATGGCAAATGCAGATCGAGTAAATGGTTAGATAGATATGCAAAAGTCACGAAATTTTAAGAAAATGTTGCAAAACTTTCTCGTTTTGTGCGTAATTTTGATAAGTCTAAACAAGATGTTGTAATTGTATATAGCTGGTAGTAGTACATATTAATATAACGGCTTGGCTTTGTTTAGCCGTCTGCCTAAAAATGTTTACAAAGTGTACAAAGAAGACTTATGTTCTAGTTTTACATTAATACATATAACGAACTTGGATCAAGAACTTCAAAACATTTATAAGTTAGTTTACATTTAATATATAACATCTTAACTGTTTACATTAAACATCCCTAGGATAGCCAGATGCTTCACTCTCTTGAGGTTACTCCACCAAACTTCCCCGCTCGTCACGTAATAGTGGATCTTCTTCCTTCCGATTGGGATCAAGCATATTGGACTATTTTTTTAGAACTATTATCGGATCCCTATATCTTGTTGCTTGTGACAGAAAGCGCCCCACCGCGTTCCAGCTGGATCCATTTAGAATGGTAGACAATTCCTTCTTTCCCCAAGCGTTGAATTGTATTTCGCTTAAAATTGGACATATTGCGCAAAATGAAAGATATCCTACGCACCCGCAGGTGCACAACGTGCAGTTCTCGTTTGCAAAATGTGGCTGGTACCCAAGCTTAAGTTCTGGCCTTAAAGATATTTGCTATTGTGAATAAGCTAAAGCAGTCGTTAAAATAGTTATTTTCAGAGAGATTATATTAGTTTGTCTTGCAGGTTTCGCGCGTAATGCTCTGCGTAATGGCGCTGCATGTAGGTCACTCTCTTATTTTCATTTATTGTTCGCAATAAAATTTCTTATGATTCCCTGTTGTTTAAATTCAGCACAACTTCATGTTTATCAGCTGCTGCAGCCAGTGTTCGAAGCATTGCTTTCGTGGTGCCATTAACGACGCTGTCACGGTATATGGCGCCCTCTTTCAGCTAGGTTGAGACATCTCCCCATATAATTAAAATGAGACTCCAGCGTGTATTCGAACATAGATCCCAGCCCTGTTCCAAATAAATTGCGTAACTTTGGGTATTTATCGTTGGTCGGAAATTTTTTTTAACAAAGTAGCGTAGTAGTCTTTCCACCTCTTCCTATTCCATGTAACCCCAGACCTGCGATGCATAGCACATTATGGCTCTAGCTGTTGCTTGGAATAGTTTGTACTTAGTACTGGGGCTCACATTTTTTCGGCTTAATAGGGCGTTCCACGTACTGTTAAAGGCGATCTTCGACTCACTTAGTTTATGCTCAATATGCTTGCTAAAAGACATGGTGTTAAAGTTACTCCCAAGTACTTGTACTCATTGACCGTTTCTAGTTGTACTCCGTTTAGTGTCCAACGTCCAGTTACCAATGTTCGTCCACTACTATAAGTCCGCCATAATGTCAAAATTATTGGCAAACAGTTATTCTTTCAACCCAATGAAACACATTTGGCGTGTAAAAAATGTGCTTAGGTTTTTTCATATGTAGTCAAATTGATACGGAAAGGAAGCTTTTGTAACTTTCGCTATACCACACTTAGGATAAGATTTATGGTGGGTCTTTGTGAATATACTTTTTTGTTTTTAATGTTAACGTCCCCAACTCAGCGATCATTAATATTTTATGCTTGTACACAGATTTTGAAGTATTGGTCAAAATCGAATGATTATATCTCTATAGAAACTATCGGTCGGAAAAAGGGTTTTATTTAGAAAAATTGTTTGTTTTAATGCTGGCGTTCTTAAACTTTGATGTATTAAAACATTTGCAAGGGGTATAAAAACTTCGGCAAAAATTTGGTATGTTATTTTTAATTTTTATGAATAAAAATTGATTGATAATTATCAATTATAATATGTATTTTAAAAATTTAATTTTAATTTTAATTTAAAAGAATACAAATTTTTTTTTAATTTTTTATAAAAATTTATAAACAAAAAATTAAAAATAATTTCTTCGATAAAAATTGGATTTATAAATTTATGTCCATTTTAAATTGCTGACCAAAAAATTAATTCTGTTGCCTCCCCCGGTCATAGGTGCTTAAATTTAAATAAATTTTTAAATTTTTTTCCATAACTGTTATTTGCAGTCCCTGGTTTAATTTTCAGTTTTATTTCGCACTTTTGCTTATATTAGGGCTGCAAACCTCCTAAAAAATCGGCAGGGGGTTCACTGGGCCGCGAACCTGCAAACTCATTGCGTTCGGTTCCACAGCGGTTTCTGAAGGTCGCTGCACCTAGGTTCGTTCGAACCTGGGTTCCAGCAATAATTTTGTTCTTCGCTAATTGAGAAAATAATTCCGTAAATTAAAACAAACTTAGTGCCGATTTCTTTTCTTCCAGATAGCAGCTATGTGTCAGATAAGCTCACAATTTACTCTTCTATTTGTAGTTTAATTGGCTCTATGCAGAAGATGAGAATTTGGCCCTTAAACATTTTAATCATGTAGAGAAATTTAGAGGCTTGATAATATCGTTTTCGAGCTTCTATCATCTGACGTTTTAGCAGGCTCCAGGTCAATAAATCATGGAGCAATGAGAATTAGAGATAAAATGTACACTGCTTCTCAATTGTGAGTAGTTGTTAGCGATAGTCCGCATTGAGATACTTAAAATCCGCATTTAGATTTTTATTGTCCGTATAGGAACTCACATTAGTTAGAACGAGTCGGGCATATTCCCAACTGCACTTAGAGAGCGTAAGTGAAAGCGAAAATGCTAACTAATTTCTGACTATATATTTAAGTCTTGTTCATATCTTTTATAACAAGACGCACACACACCACAAAGAATAATGGTCGACTGCACAGCTGTCTTAAGAACCTCTCGGTTCTATCATAAGCTGGCTTTGACTATCTACTGCAAGTCGTCAGAGGCCATTGCTATGATTGTTTGGGAATTCGAAAGGCAGCACTAGTGCAAAAACTAGCAACAGTCAACGCTAAGTTGACAGCAGTCTTTGTATTCAACCTTACATATTAGTGGAAGAAATTCGTTGCTTTCATTTAACATACTTAATCAATAGTGCGTTTTCCAGCAATCTTTTATTATTACTGATTTTATTACCGGATAAAACAAATATATGAGTCAAAAAAGTGCGCAAGATCTTTACTTGTATTGCAGGATCTGCGAATACAGCACATGCGACATTGTTAGGTATTTAGTTTTACTGAGCTTGTCTTTCATAGTGATACAAAATAAACTTATAAATTAATGCACTACTCACAAACATTTACAAACTTGGATTTACAAACATATTCAGGTCTGTTTTCAATTCCACTTCGGTTTTCGTATAAACATTTGAATTTGCCATTTTACTCTAACAAATTTAAATGGAAGTTGCAAAGGAAATCTGTGGCTACTAGATTAAGGCTTCCTTTTTCTACGAATTGAATCCACTTGGCATTGAGCTGTCGGTTTCAACTGCTTGAGCAATTCCACTTTTACTGAAACTGGATCTAGTAGCCGCAGACATGAGTGTCACCTTCCAAATATCCTTATTAGCACAGAGTTCAACGTACAAACGTTTATACGAAAACCGAAGTGGAATTGAGAACAGGCCTGATTAAACTTAGACTTCATTTTATTTAAAATAGAATAATTTAAATTGGGTTTTATATTACATTATGACATTACTTTCCTTTTATATACTAAAGTTATTAGATTACTGTGCTATCATATTATTTATTAATTAATATTGTATTTCCAATCCATTTCTTTACTTTCCCTGACTTTTCCTAACATTTTCCTTACGTTTTTAGATATTGTAAAATTGCGATTCCCCAAAACTTTTTAGCATAAAGATTGATTTTCATCTTCATCAGAAGATAAACAATGTAAAGAATTATTCATAATATTTTCATTCTTTTAGCTTATTTGTATTTATTAGATCCTCTTGAATATTATTCAATGAAGCAAAATATTTCATTGTAAGTTTTTTTTATTTCAAAGCTAAGAAACATTGGGAAATGTCAAACTAGACATATATAGCAGATATATAGAATAGATCATATTTTTAGAACCGAACCATTTTCTACTTTTTTTTGGCTCGGGTTCGGAAAGAAACAATTTTTCTGCTCCGGTTCAGGTTCGGTTCGGACTTCCTAAAAATTTCAGAGTCTCCGACTCCGGAGCGGTTCAACTCCGACCCGGTTTGCAGCCCTGGTTTATATTTTATTTTCCTTAAGCTTTCTGGTAGTTCTGCTTACTCAAGTATATATTTTGTAGTTTAACGATATTTAAGCATTCAGCTGGGCAACTTTCCGCATTTAACAATAGTGTTCTTTTACACAATCCAGTCAAACTCTAGTTTGCACTGGCATCTGGGAAGGGTAAACGAATTTCGACACCTTCTTCTTCCAGTTTTGTATTCTGTCTGTAGTTTATTTAAAGCATTTGACAGCTGCTAAAAAAATTTGTAAAACTTTTTGTAGAGCTTGGCTCAATTCCAAAAAAAAAGTTGGCCAATCAGGAGATAGAAAAAAAAGAAAGCCCTCTGCAAGCATTAATTATTATCTCTTGTAACTTCCACCGCAAACTTTTCAACTGACAGACAGCCTGATAATGTTCTTCGACAACTACATCAATAATAATCGTAATTAAGCCATGCAATGTTAACAAATTAATTAAACTTGAACAAAAACAAGTGGAAAATTCAGTACTTTAGGCAGACCACAAATAAATTGATGTCTGAAATGCCTTGTTTACTTTTTTGCTTCCTTAACGAGGCAACATTTTATGACACATTTTTCTTACAGCAAAACGCTGACAATTCAATTGAAATGCAGGTCCAAGAGGAGCTGCAATTTTATGGCGCTGTCATCAAAGCCCCGCCCCAAACCAACAACAACAACAATAACAAATAACAAAACGCCGGCAAACGAAATTAAAACGAGCGCTCGCAGCGTGCTGGGGTAGCTGGGTGGAGGGGGGCCACAGTCAAAAAAAATGCAAATATGTATGCCAATGTAAAACAGAAGCTGCAACCGGGGTGCCATCATACATATAACAGTGCTCCAGTTCCGTCTCCTCTTTGTCCGTCCCTTCTACCACGGTGCAAGAAGACAATGAAATGGCACAGCGAAAAAAAATGGACGGACTAGAGGTAGCTGGTGGGTGTGAGCGGGTTGTTGGAACTGACAAAAAAATGGCAAAAAGAAAAGAACTGGGAGTGTTGATGGAAAGCAGGCAGCACTGGGCCAAACGGGGACTAAACGAAGTGGCCATGCACTGCAGTTGCCAGCGAATAAAAGATAATGAAACAAAACAATTCCAAATTGAAGAGATAATAAGCATTGAAAGAAAATACTTGGAAAATGCTGAAAACATAAAATGTTATATAATTTAACACAATTAAAAAGAAAGCTTTAACAGATGAGAAAACTAGTAATAAAAAGGAAACTGAAGTGCTGTTAACGGCTAACCGGCGCGTTGTGGTTAAAAATTCAAAATAATGCTGACAGTACTGAGCATCTAGTAAAACGAATACCGAACTTTATCGGTGCCCTGAGAAAACTCCCGCGGAAATCGCAGGCAGGATCTTCTGGTCAGCGATGGCACATGCCTCATATCGATAGCATCCATAAATATCGACCGGTGATTCCACACATTTGCTTGCCAGTTAAATACAATTGTAGTTAAAATAACATTCGATTGAGGAGTTCATTTTTAGTATTTCGAGTTAATTTTAATGAACCAATCAAAAATATTCTAGTTCACACCGGAATGGTGGGTGTAATGAGTAATTCTAACAATAGTTACATTTTGTCTGTGTTTACTGTTTTCAAATATCAGAGTTTAAGAAAGCTAGCAATAAAATCAAATGGGGGACGGACAAAGCTTAAACGACTCAGCTCGTCATGCTGATCAAGAATATATATACTTTATGTGGTCGGAGATGATTCCTTCTATGCGTTGCAAACTTCTGGGCCAAATTATAATACACTTTCCAAGTGTATAAAAAATTCTGGGATAAATCTAAATCATTTTATTCCCCTTTAATAAAACGAATCAAAATTGAACACAAAATGAATGGTTTCACATTTAAAGTAAAATTATATAGACATCGTATTCAGAATTTTTTTAATAGATCTAATGATAACATTATATGCTCATAAATATTATATTACGTATTATTTGTTTTTGAATTTAGTGTATCGAATTTAATACGTCCACTATATAGCATTCTAGTGATTTGCTCGCAGTAACATAATTGCATTCAATGTGGTTGAGTCCATGCAACTTCTTAGCGGATTCATTATAAATTTTACGCTGCGTAGCTGGAATAGAGAGAACGACTTTTGAAATCTCATACATTTCTGGGAACTTTGTAGAGGATTCTGACCACCGGTTAAGAATGTTTTCATGGTTTCGAACACGTTTAAGTGCGATAAAAGTGTTAGTGGAATCCAGTAGCTTATTTGTTGACACAATTGATGTGTTATTATTACCAAAAATCTTTTCCTGCAAAATCACATATGCCTCAACTTCGTCTGCGCATTCAGATAAAATAGAATTTGAACTGCATTCATCATTAAGCAGTGATTGATCAGCAAACGACGAAATTTGTGCAGAAATATTTAGTAAACAAGTGAGAAAGTCGGTCAAGCCCGACTATAATATACTCTGTACCTCTCTCTCTCTCTCTCTCTCTCCCTCTCTCTCTCTCTCTCTCTCTTCTCTCTCTCTCTCTCTCTCTCTAAGATTGTGCGGCGTTCGTTGTGAAAGGGTGGGTGGTTTTATCATTTCTTTGGCAAATCGATACATATTCCTAATGACTAACTATCTCTAGAAGGTACAAATCATCTATCTACAAAACTGTGGGAGATATGAAGTTTTTTCAAAATTGTGGGGGCGGGAGGGGGCGTGGCAAAAATTGAAAATAAACTTGATCTGCCTGCAAGTATAAGAAGCATTTGTCCCATACATGTCAAACATCTATCTCTTACCATCTCTGAGATCTGTTTGTTCATACGGACGGACAGACGGACAGACAGACGGACAGACAGACGGACAGACAGACGGACAGACGGACATGGCTATATCGACTCGGCTGTTGATGCTGATCAAGAATATATATACTTTATAGGGTCGGAAATGATTCCTTCTCCCTGTTACATACTTTTGCACAAACTTAATATACTCTATGTACCTTCGGTACAGAGTATAAAATCTATACAAGTATTTTTTTTTGCTCAGTACTTAGCGTTCCGTTATACCTAGGGTCCAAAAATATGCCACACAAAAAAGCATTGTTTTCAAAAAGGGATTTCTCTCGCTTTTCTATTTCCTGATAAAACGATTTCGCAAGAGAAGACGAATTTTTTGATATTTCCAATTTGCAGTGTATCCAAATGGAATAAAAATCACCCAAAACTAGATTTTCGGCTTGAAGTTTAGTTGTGGCCACCTCCGCTGATTCTAGTATGCGTACAATTTCGCGAACTGAGTCCCACACTTTCCGGTTCAGAAGAAAGTCCTTATCTGCAGCCGCAAAATTGGAGCAAAAGTTGAAGATGTCTTCCGCCAGCAAATATTTTAGCATTCTGTAGGTTGAGCTCCAGCGAGTGGGGCAATCAATGGGAGGTTTCTTGAGATGTTTGTCCGCCATAGGTACCTGATTGTTGGTGTGCGTAGCTTTTTAATCAGAGCTCTAGCAGATGATATAGCTTTGGCAAAACTGGGCTGTTTTAAAACCGCATTCACTGCCAACTGTAGCGAATGCGCAGCACAGCGCACGCCTAAATGTAAATAAATATTGGAATTTTTTTCAATTAGAAGGAAACCAGGAGTTATTGTGGCTCTCTGCTTGGTACACACCGATGCATTTGCTATCCACGACTAAGTCTTTTAAGAAGTCATTGTTGATATTCTTATAGTCGTCACTCTCTTCATCGTAATCCGAATCGCAGCACGGGGCAGGGTCAATGCTAAGAATTTAAACCATTTTCAGCATATTTCTGCCGTTATCCGTGGTACAGGAATAAATTTGCTTCACATCGATGTCAAAACGGTGTAAAACTCGCAGAATGGTGTCCTTCAGATTTTCAGCAGTATGGGAAGTAGACATTTCTTCGGTGGCTAATGTGAGGAACGACAGTTTCCCGTCAATAACAAACTGTATGTTTACTCCTGAAATGAAAAAAGCCAATAAAAAAAAAATTTTTGATAGGGTACGCAAGCAAATAATAACCGAATAGTGCAAGCAAATTTAGTGGCTAGAAGCGTATACTTACCGATAAACGAGCGGTTTAAGTGTGTTAGTCCGTCCACTTTTAAAGCGACCATTTTGCCATCAACTTTTTTTTTTATATCTTTGATAAGCTGGGCTGATTTGCCAACCACTTCGTCACGAATTATTTGCGGGTTTATGAAAATTCCGAAACCCATGCCACAGATAATTGGATTGAGAATTTGTCGAAATCCAATGTCATTCATCATGGAAAATGGTCTGCCATCAACCGTGCACATCAAAGCACATGCATCCAGAACGGCCTGTTTGGTTATGGAAACCCGAACACAGGGGTGCAACATATCCGAAATTTTTTTAGATGGGACAGCCATTTTTTCATGGACTTGTTGATTTGGTTTGTCGTTGTTGTTCTCATCATTTTGAATCAAGTCGGCATGACAACGCTTGATGTGCTTTGTTAAATTAGTGCCATGATCACCCTACGAAAAAAAAGAAGTAATTTCAACTAAAACCTTCACGTTTATAAGTATATATGTACACTGTACACTATATATGTACACTGTACTGTACATTGTACAGTTGTACACGTACGAGCATGTGTACATGTACGAACATAAGTATGTATGTATATACATATGTATGTATATTTATTTATTTATATTTGATGTCCACATTGCACTCCATCTTTTTCAACTACACAGGTGCTCACATATGCTTCAATATCAAGCATAATGTATTTCCTGTAAGGATTGGATTTTGGTCGAGGCATTTTCTAATATTTTTCAACTGATCTGCAATCCGGCACATTGACAATTTTCGCTACGACTAATCGCCGTTTCAAAACTTCTTTTTTTTCTTCCTTTTCGCTGCATATAAACTTATACATTTGTCTCTTTGTAGCAAGTGAGTATGCAATAGAAGGGAAAACCAAAAAAGGCGCGAAGCTTGGCGCTAGTTCTGCGCAAACTGCGTTTACACGATTGACTCTTTCGCAATATTTATCGCAGTGTAAGCGTGAGCGACGCTTTAGTTTTATATTAGTGAAGCTAATAACGCGATCTTAGCAATGTTTCAATATAGGTGACGTATGAACGTTAAGAAAACAATGCAGGAGAATTTTAGAAAAAAACTAAGAGACAACTGACGTGGTTATGTTCGTATGTACATATGTACGAATAAAAGCTCTGAGCATTGTGGAAAGTGGCCAATTGTGGCCATTGCACGCATTGGGGTAGTAGCTTCTCGGCACGTGTACAACTGTACACGTGGCCCTAATCAATTGATTAATATGGCTTCCTCACTGAAGCACATTATCAAAAATGTTATCGTAGTCTCTGAAAAAGCAGATTCCTGTCCTCATTGTGTTGCTTTAGCATTTGCATTTTAACAAATTTAATTACATTTTTTTGTAGAAAAGTATCATTTATTAACTGGCCTTGTGTTACCATTTTTGGCCGCTTATATGTACTAGTGTGAAGTATTAGGGTTTAACAGTAGGTGTCAGTGTCGATTTGGTCTTACCGATAATGTATAAGTGTTTTAATGTAAATATTAATGAGAAAATGTGGGAAGACTTTTATTAACCTTCTCATTTGAAGTACTCATTGGATTCTGCGTCTTCTTAGCACTTTTTTATCCATATGTGTGCACATGTTTTAGTTTGCTGCCAATGTACATATGTACAATGTAAAACAAGTCGATCATAGTAAGTTAAGCGGCCTTTACAATTAGCGAGACTTTCTTGCACGTGTAATTTTACATAGGGGTGCTTAAATTTTATGACTCCTAAGCAAAGTTGCAAGAAAATCTGGCATCGTGTAAATCACGTGTTATTATTGCTTCTTTCCATTACAAACGTCTGACTTAAACTACGATGCGATCAGCAAAGGTAAAATAACCGAAACCGTACCGGTACCAACGTTTCGGTTTAGTTCCGGTTATATCGGTTCCAATAATAACGGTAAACGGTTTTCGGTTCCCAAAAAAAAATTTCTTTAGGTTCCGGTTCCGGTTCCGGTACGCGATTTGAAACGGTTCCGGTTCCGGTATTATGCCCTGTGTGCAACATTTGAAAACAACAAAAAGAGATTTCAGGAACACCGCCAATTGCTTTTGGGTTGTTAGAGGTTTGGAGAACACGGCCGATACAGTGGAAAATGAATATTTCGGTGCGTAGCAAACTTCGGGGCAAAATTATAATAAATTATAAAAAATTATAAAAAAATTAAACATTTTGGTCAACAGTTACTCTTTACATTTTTAGAAAAAGGGTTTTTTAATAGATTTCTAATCTGGATTTGATGCATTTGGGTGTGAGCTCTCACCGAAAAAATCAAATTATCAAAATCAGTTAAATAGTTTTCAAGAAGTTTGGTTTAAAGAATATCGGGACATAGTAAACCAAATTTTAAAAATTTTCGAGCCAAAAAAAATATAAAAATAGCGATGATATTATATTTTTTTGATGATGACTTTCCACACAAGATCATTAAGTCCATTATCAAAGGTATCGGAAAAGAATCCACAACAACACGAGCTGAACAGACCAAAACATACAAATCAGTGACATATATTCCCCAGTACTCCGAAAGACTAGCCAAAGCTGACCTTTACGACAGGGATCAAATCGCAATAGCCCACAAGCCAACATTCACCACGGCTGCTTTGTTTAGCAATATGAAGAGTCGTGTTGCAAATATGAACAAGAATAATCTAATATATAAAATACCATGCGCTGGAGACGGGACCAACTTATGTGACAAAATATATGTTGGAACGACAAAATCAAAACTTAAGACGAGAATATCTGGACACAGGTCAGATATCAAAAGACGGAACGAGATTAACACACAAAAAACAGCACTTGCGGCCCATTGTGCAGAGAGCGGACATTCTCCTGATTTTGATGCCACAAGTATTCTACAGCAAGAGCGTAACTACAACAAGCGTTTTACTCTGGAGATGTTACATATCATTAATACACCAACAAATATTAGGCTGAACTTTAAATCTGACACAGAGAACTGCGCACACATATATAGACACTTGCTTGACCAAAACAAACATTAGGATTAATTAGTTTTACATCAAACTCCGAGGCGAGCACTTGTTTCTTGTCCCATATCAATGTATGTATAGGTTCGAATGTTGTTCACTTTTCGTTAGCTAAAATCTTGTTATTTATATCTGTTCAATGTTGTTTATTAGCCCCTGAAGACGGACCCCGATGTGGGCTCGAAATATATTGGGAAACAAAAAGAATCCACCGTTTTTCATTCCTTGGATGGGACGGATGACCTTGAGCCGGAATAACCAAACATTTGGATTTTACATTGTCAGGTCGCTAAAACCAAGACATTATATTTTTTTAGTTTTTATACTTTTACTTCAAAGGGTATTATAATTTTGCCCAGAAGTTTGCAACGCATAGAAATATTCATTTCCGACCCTATAAAGTATATATATTCTTGATCAGGGCGTCACTGAGTCGATTGAGCTTTGTCCGTCCGTCTGTCTGTCCGTCTGTCTGTTTCTACGCGAACTAGTCTCTCAGTTTTAAAGCTATCGAGCTGAAACTTTGCACAGAGTATTCTTTTTACTGGACACTGCTAATATGTCGGAACCGACCGGATCGGATGACTATATCTTATAGCTGTCATAGGAACTATCGGTCGAAAAGTGGGTTTTAATGAGAAAAACTTTTTTGTTTTAAATGTTAACGTGTCTCAATTCAGCGATTATTAATATTATGCGCTTTTATACAGATTTGGAAGTTTTGGTCAAAATCGGATGGGTTAAAGTTATATAGAACATTTTTATTTTTCAGTGAGCACTAATAATACCACCACCAACACCACTCAAGCCATTCGTTTTCTTGGTTTACTTCTTTTTGTGATTATAAAATTGTCAAATTTCTCAGGCCCGCAGCAGTTGACCTCACATTTTTTTAAATCCTAAAGTTTAGGCAAATTTTTTTTTGGGTGTGATATTTTGGCTCAATGATTGCTTCATTTGGTTAATATATTAAGGGAATGAGCTTTTCTGGGTTTGACAGATGAAATCTGACATTTGCATTGTTAAAGTTGGGTATATATTTTAGATTTAACTTACTCAGTAGTGGTGAAGACTCGTTTGATTATTTGACACCCCCGCTACTTTAGAGACAACCCACTAGCTATTGCCTGTTAATCGAAAAGTCAAGCTGCCGAAAAACGCTATAAGCAACGCCTGCCTAGATCACATGACACTACAAACACAAACACATTTGGCCAAAAGGAATTCTTGAATAGGTTACAGATAACGTGTGAGCCAATGTACCCATTGTTGGAATTTCCCTACCCATCTCTATCATCATCTTTATGTAGTTGAACGCGCCATTGAGCAGCATGCATTCACTTTGCAATTGCATACAAATTTTCTTTATATTTTTTTGTTGCCCTGCATAAATAAAAATCGTGCATTTGCTTTTATCTGTGAATATTCGTATCTCTGGGTGGGTTGGGCTGCCCTTGCTATATAAAAAATCAAGCGCGGCCAATAAAATATTGACAGAGTGCCGACCAGCCAGCACAGAGACCTCTTTAAACATGCGAAACCCAGCGAACAAGTGCGGCCGAACGCGAAAAGGGACAAGAGGTGGGTAGTCACCGACATCGACGACGTTGGAGATTTTCTTTTTGTATTTATTAAACAATCTTTAACCCAAGCTGGTCTGCAATTGGAGCCTCATTAGGGCCGGTGAAATGCATAAATTACAAAGTTTCAGCCAAGTCACGGGAGTCAGAATGTTACAATAAACAGATTTATAAAGCTGCCGACCAACCGGGCCGGGTCCGCCATGGCCATTATTCATTGCGGCATGTTGACAGACAGCTGAGGGCGGCAATGGCGGAGCGGCGCGAAAAGGAACCAGCCAGGAGGCAACGTGTCTCCACTTAAACAGTAGTTGCTTAGTTGGGTGAACGGCACTTTTAGATAATTTTATGGGTGATTATTCTAGGTAGACAGTCCACCATGTAGGCTATACGTGAGAGCTTAAACACAAAGCGTTTCGTTAAAGAAAACTTCTCGATTCAGTCTATCTAATGATTTGAGTATTTACTGTACCATATTTTGCCGCTAATTGGCAACGGTTCCAGCGAACCATCCTTGCCTCTGTCTAATATCGGTTAATTCCTTTTTTTTTGCCACATTTTGAGAAATTTTTTTAATTATTTGCCTCGCGGTTGGCTTGACGTATCTGACAGGAGAAGGTTTTCTTTTCGCGCTTTTTTTTTTTTTTTGGAAGTGTCCACGTCCAGCACAGCAGCTAGCAGGCGGCCACACACCTGCGGCGCAATTTTCTACACTTTGGGGCATTTTTTGTTCATGCTTTTGCTTGGCATCTCTTATCATTTATCAGCAGTTGGAAAAGATCAAAAGCGAATGCAAGCAAAGCCATCAAAAGCAAGCCGAGGAATTGGAGTGGCGACGCGGGCGAATGTGGCTTATCCTGTATGCGGGAAATGCTTAAAGCTCAGTTTGTTATGTGGGTCGACGTTGACTGCCATGCCATTTGTTCAAATGAAACTAATTTTGTTGATTGTACGAGAGCGAAGCAAGCAAAGCTTTATAGCCATCGACAGTTGATATATGAGCGGGCGGGCAGAGGGTGTGGGCGGGGCTAAGTATCTCACAAAAGTGCCAGCTAGTGGCTCCTTAGCCAATGCTGTCTGTCAGTTTAAGTTGCGTAAAGTGAGAAAAAAATTGAAATGTCTCAGCAGAATGTAATAGAAATTTAGAAAAAAATATATTTCATCCCTGGCAAGTACGCGGCTTTGCTCGGGACAATGAAGTTATTTGGATTTAATTTTACTTCCACAAAATTCTTAAAAATTTTTGTTAAAAACAGTCACAATGTGCAGTAAGCTTAAGGCCCTGTTGTTCAAAACTAAACAAAAATATATTCATTTATAAAAACAAGAAACCCTGCATTTTAATATATTGGTCACAGTGACGAATATAAATTAAAGTAAAAAATTCTTATATCAAGTACGACTTTACAATCCCAAAATTCTTGATTTAAGACAGTTTCAGGATGTATTAAGTAACATTTCGAACTGTTTTAAAATACTTATGTTCATACATTTAGGTTTTATTGGTCTTCAGTACAACACGACGTTCTTGAAACAAAATTAAATTTCATAAAATACGTACAAAATGTAGGTCAGAAATTTTTTCGTTAGCAAAGTGCTTGAGCCAGAAGGGAATTTTATGAACAGATTCGGTTGGAAATATTTTGAATTTTACATACTTGTCTATGTTTTTTATACTTCAATTCAGAACGCGTTTTCTAATATTTCTTCTTGGGCTACATATTAGAACGTTTTCTCTTATTTCAATTATGTTAACAGATTATTTTTGATTCTGGAATGTTTCGTAATTATTTTAAGTACAACGAAGAGCAAAACATTGATATTTCAATTTCAAAGCGATATAAATTCTTTCGGATCGTCCTAGCCAGTCCTTTTTTTCTGACTGTACTAATCATAGAACCGGCACGTTTTTTTTGAAACAGCTGTAAAGTCGAACAGCCTCCTTTGTGGTGTTGTGTGTTCCTGTTTAAAGCTATGTGCAAACATTACCTGATCTGGAGCCAGCTAAAACTTTTCTTTTTTAATTAACATTTTTAAAGAGTGTATAGCCAGTCCGTACCAGTGAACTACTTCAAACTATTTCGATTCGTTAAACATGATACCTCATTTTACCGATCTACACACATGATGTTCTCAATTTGCGTTGATTTCCTGAAGTGCGGTAACATGCAATGAATAACTCGCAAGGACATCCACAAGCTAGAAAACGTGTTAAAACATGTGCGTGGGTTGCGGTAAGCGGAGGTGCCACAGAAATCTCTAGAGATTTTGCCGACGGTTGGTTTGTAAATCTCTCGAAAAAACCGTCGGTGCCACAGAACTTCGAGAGATTTCATTTTCTTATTAGAAAATCTAGTTAGAGCACCAGTTGTTCCAGTTGAAGGTCCATCTCTAAAAACAGGCCTGAATCTCTATCCAAAAAATATATCTTCTTTTAATTATGGGTTAAGCTGATGTTTAAATGAAATTTTTTGGTTGTGCCATATGTTTTATGATGCATTTTTAAATTATAATTTAAAAGTCATATTCTCCATTATTAAAATGCAAATTTTAAAAATTTTTGGAGTCAAACATGAGTTATAACTTGCCAGCCCTTAATCCGCTGGTTGCCAAACAGATGGCGCCACAATCGCTAAATGGCACCACTGATGTGGTTGGCTTAGATTAACATGAAAGACTTTGGTTGTTTTTCCTAATAGTTATTGAAACGCAACTTTCAATGTTTAAACTAATTAAATAACACAGTTCAACAAATATTGGGCCATCTCGGGCCGGAAAATGAGGTTGATACCGTTCGATAAGATATCGATGGAAAAACTTGGTAAAAATGCCTCAAAAGGCAACTTTCAAAAATATATTAAAAAGCCATCTTTAACGAAATAATGCTTGTGAAAATTAAGATAAATAGGTTGATCTTTCCTCTATCGAGGGCCATAACCCAAATTCTTGATTGATGGGCAAGAAACCGTAAATAAATTAAAATGGAAAATGAATATTTTATTTTTTCTCAGCAAGCAAACTAAGTTGATTTTGTGTTGGTAGGCTTTTTATACCCTGTTCTCTTTAAAAATGAGAAAAAGGGGATCATGAAGTTGTGCAAATGTATGTAACAGCCAGAAGGAAGCACCTCCGACCCCATAAAGTATATATATTCTTGATCAGCATCAACAGCCAAATCGATTTAGCCATGTCCGTATGTCCGTCCGTCCGTCTGTCCGTTTGTCTGTCAGTATGAACGCGTCGATCTCAGAGACTGTAACAGATAGAGCCACAATTTTTATATATAGGTGTATACTGTACCCACATCGAGTTTGTTTCAGATTTGGAAAATTCCTCCTCCTCCATCTTTTAACAGTGAAAAACTGTCTTTCTCTCTGTGTAAACGCTTGGATCTCACAGACTATAAGAGGGGGAGCCACAAATTTTGGCATGTATGTAGGTTTATACTGTACCCACATCGAGTTGGTTTCAGATTTGGAAAATTCCACCTCCTCCAACTTTTAGCAGCAAAATACTGTCTCTCTCTCTGTATGAACGCGTTGATGTCAGAGACTATAAGAGGTAGAGCCACCAATTTTTGCATGTATGTAGGTGTATACTGTACCCAGATCAAGTGTCCTCCAGATTTGGCAAATTCCTCCTCATCCTTCTTCTAACCGCGAAAAACTGTCATAGCTACAATTTTTAAGCTTGAACCCAGTGACTTAATATATATTCAGTAAGGACCAATAACTGTCTATACCACTATAAGATCCGAGCAGAAACACCGAAGATATGCAAGTGCGCCTCCCCATTTATTTAAAAAAATTTTAAAATAAAAGGAGTTCAAAGCTATAGGAACCACATTACTTGGAACAAGGTATTTTGCTGTCGGGGCACTCGACCGCAACACTCTTACTTGTTTGAAAATCAGTTTTAAATTGTTATTAATTTTGAAATTGCCGTGAGAGTGCTCAAACTCACTAAAGTATTGTGTCTGAGAGAGACCATCAGGACATGTCCAACATGGAAAAAAGATACCATGGTAAAAACCTACCAATTACTACGTTTATGCATACAAAAAAGCATGATTGCCGATCATGATTTTTCAAAAAATTGCAAGCATAAACACCAAATCATGGTTTTTTTTACACACGTATTTTGACTATGGTTTTTGCAAAAAAACACGATTTTTTATATACAAAACAGTCTGGCAACACCTCTTCTGACAGCTGTTCTGTTAGTTAATTGTGTTTGGACCAAATTTAAATTGCAATGCAGCAGGGACTTATATAGAAGCTACTGCACAGCAGCAGAAACGCTGATCAAGACAGACAACAAGATCACAGAAATTTGTTTGCATTTTGCCTGGGATCTCCGACTTCAAAGTTTTAAGGTCTTTGTGCGCTCCTTTCTCCAATCCAAAATATTAGGTTACTGTTCGCCTGTGCCGCTGAATAAAAAAACCATTCCTTATATGTTCTTTCCATTTTAATTCCTTGCAATTTTTATTTATTTTTTAAAATTCATTAGCTGATTGTGCAAGTGTGCTGCCACTTATTTAAATATTTTCATAATTGGCATCTCACTGCTGATATATCATGGTTTTTATAAAGATGCATAAACAGGCGCATTTTAAAAAGCGTGATTTTAAAAACCATGATACAGCTAGCATAAATGACAATGAATGGCATCCGTATTTTTTTATCTTTGACGAAGATGTAGAGTTTTCGGCGTCCGTGGTACCCACGACTTGTCCAAATTAACAATTTGACTGCCAAAGACCTATTCGTTTCAACGGATTGCTGGATGGTCGCTCTCTGTCACAAGACTCTAATGAGTTTAAGCACTCTCACGGCAATTTAAAAATTAAAAACAATTTAAAACTGATTTTCAAAAAAGCCTACTGACACAAAATCAACTTAGTTTGCTTGCTGAGAAAAAATAAAATATTCATCTTCCTTTTTAATTTATTTACGGTTTCTTGCCCATCAATCATAAATTTGGGTTATGGCCCTCGATAGAGGAAAGATCAACCTATTTATCTAAATTTTCACAAGCATTATTTCGTTAAAGATGGCCAAATTTGACGTGCTAGAATAATTTTGAAAATTAACTTTTACTCAGCTTGAAAGCCTCCGTCGAACGGTATCAACCTCATTCCCCGGCCCGAGATGACCCAATATTTTTTGAGCTGTGTAATTTATTCGTTTGATGCAATCTATCCTAGAAAATAATGTTGCTTACACTTCAAAAATTAATTATGCTTCCTTAAATCTCCTTACAAAACACGGGAGGATTGAAACCAACCAAACGAAATTTCTGTGGCACCTAAGAATTAGAATTTGGTTGGAAGAGGCATTCGAGGCAGTTTTCATTGGCGATGTTTTATTTTGACGGCAAGCCCAAAGCACTAACCGTTTCACCCTATAAGGAGTGTTACCCGCTCACGTTAGCCAGCAGTATTTCCGAAGCATCGCTCTGCTACCTTAGCTCAACTAGAAGGTTAGAATCAACTTGAAACGCAGTTTGCCAGTACTCCACTGGGCTGGCCAAACCGGTTAGCAACCTTATTTCACAACATACGCACCCATTAGGAGATGGAAATCTCTTTCCAGTGAATGGTGTTAAAAATTTCTATAATAAAACATTAGCAAATCATTAAATATATGCTGCGTAGAAAATCCTGAACCACATTTTTTTCTTATTTTGCAAAGTTTGCTGCATTGTACCGCTCAACATGTCCATGTAAGCAAGCAATACTTTACTGTACTATGTGTCAGCCATTCTTTTGAAGCCACAGCAACAGAAGTCTTCTTTCAAATGAATTGCCATACTTAAAGTCATGTTGTAGAGTCTTTTAGTTACATTTTTCTCAATGTTTTCCTCTAAATTTCATTTCTATGCAAATATTAAAGCCCCAAGGCGATTTTGCAATATTTGCTCAGCTTAGACCATTGTTTTATATAACTGCCATATCACCCATTTGGCCGAAGTGGACTAGCTTTATTGTTTTCAAGCTAGTCAACTAAAATTAAGCTTGTACTAGTATTTTAAGCTCCATAGACGACTTAAAAGTTATGATTCATTTCAATACACTACTTCGTATATGGAAATCTATGGAGATTTTCGTATAATCGATTGAACTTCGAACTAAACTTGAACTATTGTACTTTATTTGGCGAAGTAAAAAGAAGGAGATGGGCTATTAGATAATGTGTAAGAAAAACCTTAATAGTATCTGCATACTGAGCACATTTAGAGGAACGCTTGGAATTTAATGATGATGTGAAATTGACACTGGCCACATCTGTCAGTCAATGTCTCAGAAATTACACAAAAATATATTGAGAAAAATAAATTGGCATGAAATTTATTTGACATTTGCTCAACAATATCAGGCTTATGAATCTTATGTTTGAGACTACAAGGCAGATATTATTGGTCCTTATCCCGAAGGAAGACTATTTGGTCGTATTGCGACATATTTTGCAAATTCTTATGCTGCAGAAAATTTCTTGCTTATGGGTCATTCTTTTATAAACCGAACAGTTAAAAAATTTTTTATTTTTAATTTTAATACAAAAATCCGAAATTAGATCTCGACATGCCCACCAAAACGTAATTTGCGGTTTTGCACCAACATTTTTGGTTAATTTTATAAACAATTTCAAAAATCGTCAAAAACGGAAAAATGGAAAAAAGGGTTTTTTAAAAACGGGATTTCAGGTTTGGTTTATCGGACAGCTTTCAAGTTGATATTGGTGAAAAGTATTTTACTGTAGCTACTCAAATTATAATTTTATAGATTTTTAAACTATTTAATAATATTAAGTAATGGTTGCTAAAAATTATTTATAATTTTTTTCTAAGTGTTAACCACCATGATATTGCTTCTAAGGATAAACAATTTATTGCCCTAAATATAACTTGAATTTTGGTGTTTTCAAAAAGATGGAGACTTTTTATTGTTTAAAAGTTATGAATTTTGTAAGTTATAAACAAATAAAAAGATGCCCTTAAAGAATGCCTTGCCACACAGTCAGTTTCAAAGCTATGTAGCTGAAACTTAGCACGTGGGCTTTTGTATACATCAAGCTTTTCAAAAATGTCAACATCACGCAGATCGGACGTCTATATCATATAGCTGCCATAGGAATGCTGAATTCGTTTGTGGTATAATATACTTTGACAACTCTGGTCACCCTAATAGACGTCTGATCTGCATGATGTTGACATTTTTGAAAAGCTTGATAAATATAAAGCACAATGGCCAAGTTTTAAACTAAACCAACTAAAACTTGGCCATTGTGCTTTATATTTATCAAGCTTTTCAAAAATGTCAGCATCATGCAGATCAGACGTCTATATCATATAGCTGCCATACAAATGCTATGATTAATTGCATTTTGTTGTGGATTAGGGTGACCAGAGTTTTCAGAGTTTTTGTGCAAAACCGCAAATTACGTTTTCATGGGCATATCGAGATCTAATTTCGGATTTTTTTGTATTAAAAATGAAAAATTAAAAAAATTTTTTAACTGTTCGGTTTATAAAAGAATGACCCTTATTTAATCAGCATCAGTTCATGGGCGTTTTGGTATACGGACATTGGTATTATTGATGCATTTGCTGCTTGAAATTTCAGAATTAATGTCAATTGGGTCCTCTGAGTAAAAGGTGGAAAGATCTGAATTATGTCCGGAATGGGGCCAGAACCTATTAAGATTTTGGCACATGTCATTAATATGGTCCTTATGCTTAGGCGTTTTCAAATCTTTTTCCTGCAGACTTAATATATAAAATAAAAATATTTAATAAAACATGACAAGTTTCTCTGCCACTACTTAATTTCAAGAGGAACGTGTAGAATAAAAAACACATTGCTTCAAGATGTTAGATGTTGCTCAGTGGAAAATGTCTATAAGCATCCAATTTACTTGCCTTTGAGCAGACGGTTTCAAATAGCTCAACTTTCGTCATCTCGGCCATATTTGTGCCCCATACCATATAAATTCAAACAGCTTTAAAACGAAATCGTAAAACCATACGAAAACCTCTTGAAATTTCTGGGAGACACACGTATATAACCGATCTGGCCGTCAAATATAAAATTAGTTGTTTTTGTTGATACATGAAATGCGACTACTTTAAGATCACTCTTGCACAAAACTTCACTTAACCTGATCTGATAAACACCAAGACACATATATTTTCCATTCTTTTAATTTAGTTTTCATTTTGAAGCTTTAATTTTGTGGGACCGTTTTTAAACTGATAACTTGTTTTAAAATTGTTTTTTTTTCTATGATACAAAAGAAATAGTAAAAAATAAATTTCCATTTTGGCCTTAAAGAAAGCACACACTTTCTCAGGTAAAGAGTATATGACAATCGGGCTAAGCCGTCCTCTTAGTTGTCATCAAAGAATATTAAAGTTACAATGCAAATTGCCCAGTCAGAGTGATTTTCTATGCCAATAGATGGAATTCTTTTGTCCTATTGTCAATTTATCGCTTACTTGAAGCAATCATCAACCTTTCGTGCATTTCCTTCCACTACAATGCATCAGTTCTTTCATTTTATGACATTTTATTATACCAATTAGACTTCCCTTTTGTGCCTTTTGCATTTCTATTGTTCTAGTTGTTCCTCTTCCACTCTGCTCTCACACCTATTTCACCTGACGACTGCTGGAAATTTACGACTCTCGATTGTGCCCTAACACATTTATTCATACAGGCGATGAGGCAGCACTGGGGAGCGGGTCACTTCAGTTGAAGCACATTTTTCAAATGTGCAACACTTGCCACGAGTTGGTGTAGTTGCAGTTGTCGCCCTGCTCGGTACACAAATGACATTTACATTTTGAGCACATAATGTTGGGTTGAGTATTTTTTGTTGTTGTTTGTTTTCGTGTTGCTACCTGTAACCTAGGCCGGAGAACTGCAGCTTCAGCACAGTTGGACCCTGCAGCTTTTTCGGGTGATAATTGCATGCGGCGCCGAGTACTCAACAACAGCAGCAACAACAACGTACTAGTGCAGCAAGTGCCCTACAACTGAATGTTGCTGCCGTTGCTGTTTCTGTTGCTGCTGCTCTTGTTGTCAACTAACAACTTCCTGAACTGGCATTTTTATTATGGCTTTAATTTTCGCCTCTACCAACAAAGTTGTCTGCTAAATTCTTAAAGCTACAAACCAAGTTAAGCCGTTTATCAAGACAAACTGGCCTTAGCCGCCCTTGGACAGGCCATAAATTAAAAACGCCCCAAAATAAACAGCTCGTGTAGTAAGTACAAAACGAAATTTAGCGAAGGAATATCGAGCAGAGCCTACTTCAAAGGTTGAATTTGAGTATGTTGCCATACGTAGCTCCAAAGGCTTAACAAAAAAAACAAAATGGCAAGCAAAAGCTGCTTCTCATGCAGCTTGCTGATCAAAGCGCATGCTAAAGGCAAAGTTTATTGAACGAACTTTGTTAACCGAACATTTAGAGGTGGCTTAGAGGCAAAATGATGAGGTAAGGGAATAAGTAGCGGATGTTGAGCCAGTGAAGTTGAGCGAAAGGATGAAGATGATGTGGAGAGTAAAAAAGCAGTTGGGGTGTTGGAGACTTAACCGGCAAGTAGAAAGTGAGAAGTTACGTAGAATCACTGAAAACATTGCACACTTTAAGGCAGATAAAACAAAAGTTAGCTTAGAGTTGAATCGCAAAGTTTGAAAAGGGTGAGAAGACAAGAAATCAAACAAATTGTATAACTTCCGCTGGGCGGAAACGTTTATACCCTCAACAGCAATGTCTTTTTTAGCTTACCAAAGACCGAGTTAAATTTCATCATTAAGTTGAGAATAGTCCGCTTATTTCAATAAGTATAGCTTAATCGCTTATCGAAAATATTGCTTATATCGTCTTCATTTATTTTTGATTTGGTAATACTTATAAGATTTCACTGACGATTGCAAACAAACGTACAAAAGGTGACTTTATCCCAGCGGCGCAAATTGCCATTACGAAATGGGTTACTCCTGCGTTACTTTGCCATCAGTATGAAGGAAATACTCGCATACAATCTGCATTACTTTGCCATATGCATGGCCGCTTTGTAAACGGGCTGCCGACAACCTGCATTACTAGGTATTAAGGATGTATGCCGGAGCCGAACTTCCCATTACGAATGCGTACATTATTTTTAAAATTGTAATGCAGAATTTTCGCAGTCTGTTTGTTTTCGATTACTATCTCTCTAACGAAAATCAGCGGTTGTATTGCCTTACATTTTTGACAGTCGTAATGCATATTTTCGACAGAACACGTTGAGCTCTGCGCCGCTGGGATATGTGAAGTGGCAAGAAAAAGCTGGGCTACTAGATCATAGGAAAGGAAACCCATATTACTAAGTTTACTCGGTTTCGAACGTACAGTTATTTACGGCTTCTATGTTAGACTTTTCACCACTTTTATGGCATATCCTTTTAAAAGGACCACAAAGCTAAACTTATTTTTTAAGCAATACTTCTTACAATTTTTTTTATTTTCAGTTATGGTATCATATTTTGACTTTTATTTAAGCGAAAAAAATACAAATCACAAATAACACTAGTTTATAAAAAAAGGACAACTTTTGCAACAGAGAAGATAGAAATCGTTCCTTTGGCCGCTGAACTCAAATTAATTGTCGGTTTAATCCCAGCACGTCAGGCTTACGAAATATTCGCATAAACATGTGTTTAGCGAGGTATCTTTACATTTGTTGGTCCTGTGCTCACATAAAGTGTCCTATTCCAACTAAATTTTTAATGTAAGCTGCATTGAATAACGTTATAGACAAAGCAAGCGCGATGTTTTGATTTTTCTGATAAGGTATAAATTTTAGGATTTCAAAATGAAATATGTGGTTATTTTTTTATAAAATCTATTTTTTTCCAAGTTTAAATAATTCTGAAAAATTTTCAGCTGATTTTAAAAATTTTAGAAAAAAAAGTTGATAGTCCATTGTCTCTTCTTATTTTACATTTTTTCAGGTTTCCAATATCATCCTGCTTTTAAAAGATATAGCCGAAAAACTAAACAAATTTACATCACTTTTTACATTTTTTAAACAATATTAACCTCCAAAATGTCTTTAAATTGACAAAAATCTAACTAAAATAATTATTTAATATCCACTCATTTGTTTCACAATAAGTTCTTTGTTATTTTCAAGCTACAAAAAATTTTGATGAAAAATATTTTTGCAAAAAAAAGTCGAAAATATATCTACTTTTTGGGCTATAGCTTTTGAAAGCGCAATGACAATTTATTTGAGTTCAGCGGCGAAAAATACATAAGGAACGGTTGCTAAATGCTGTGTTGCAAAAGATTGGCCATTTTTTGTAAACTTGTGTAATCATTATTTATGAGTTTAATTTTTTTTTTTGATCACAAATAATGATTATGGTCCAAGTTTTACAAAATTACTCAAAACTAATGATGATCATGAAAGAAAAACGTAAAAATCCAGAAATTTATAAATCAAGGGGGTATCCAGAGATATTTAAAAAATAAATTAATAACACTGTGCAACAGTCAACAAACTACCAAGAACCACTATGCGGAATCGATAGTGCTACCCGAACTGAGTAAATCCCTATCAGCGTTTGGCTAGATTGGAAGCACTTTTTTTTATGGGCCCTCCAAGTTTTTTGAAATTGGGTGTGCCAACCAAAAAATGGTGTCATTAGTTTTGGGCAAACAGCTCATTCAGTTTTAGTGATAGCTGCAAACTGTCTTCGGCAAACTTGTAGCTGACAGTCCGCACAATAAATTCTTTCAACGAAGAATTTTAAAAATACATGTTTCCGGTAGTATTTCTTAAAAAACTTTTTTTTCAAAAACGTATTTTTTTACTTTTTCGAGTATAACTTTTGAAAAATCAGAATTTTTCGCTTACTTTCTTTGGCAAAAAAGAAGCTTTTGAGATACCAAACAACTCTGCTGAACAAGGTTTTACAATCTGAACACTTCCTCCAAAACGGCCCCAAAAGTGTGAATTTCCAAAAAAATTCGCATTTTTGTTGTCATTGTTTATTAGATACTCAAGTTTTTCACCAAAATAGCAGAGTGGTGCTTGGTAGTTTGAAAAAGTTGAAATTTGTCGCACAGTGTAATTTACGGTCCCTGTCCGTTCAGGCTGTTCAAGCTTTAAAATCGGAATGATTTTGAACACAAATTAAAAATATTGTTTTTAACATTATCGATATTGATATTTATTTCAACAACCCTATTTTGTCCAAGATAATCTATTCAAAGAGAGTTGCATTTCTACAAAAAAATGTTTTCCCTTTTTAGTTTTAAGATAATTTGAAATTTGTTGATAGTGTTATATGTTCGATGTGTTTATCGGTTAAAGTAATTTGAAAGTTTTATTTGTTTATGTTGTTGCTGCGGGTTTTTTTTTATTCCGGTTCAAAGTTGGACAAAAATTGACAATGTGTAATGTGACACAAATAAACACATTCTCCCTGAAGAAGGAGCGACAAGCCACTGAAACGCATAGTATAATTAAACAAATTGGCCTACCACAATACGCACAATTAATAACCGGAGGGTATACCGGAATTTAATATCATTAAACAAGCTGCAAACATGAAGGAGTACATACAATACAGACGTACTACATATGGAGATGACAAAGTAAGATACTTTAAATACTTTACTTTAAAATGCCAAATGAGCTTGGTAAAACAACGGTTGACTATTATAGTACCTGCAACAGTTCAAGAACTACAACATCGTTCAAAGTACCTTCAGGGGAAGACGTCGACATTACAGCAAAATTTTACGCTACAAGACACAAATAAAGAACTATATAAATTGGAGACGGAAATTTAGTAAATAAATAGACACAGATTGAGTATCAAAAAAAAAATCCCATCAGTACAATATTCTAATGAAAATTGTAAGCTGTCTCGAAAAGGATAAAAACTTAACAAACCAAAGAGCTAGAACTTACACCTACCACAACACGGAACAATAAATATGAAAATTATAAGCCTCAATACAAGAAAAACACAAAATAGCATTGAGCAAGGAATGGTTCGTAAACCAGACAGACAGATCCAAAACAGACACTCATAAAGAAAAGTTACACTGAGTAGTACCAGACAAAATATTGGACGATAAAAAGGAGGAACTGGACAAACAAAATATACACTTAAGACATACACTCATCCACAAATATGTGGATGGTATATTTTGCATGATAAGAATGCAAGAACATTATATTGGAGACGTTAAACAAACAATAACCAGTAATACAATTCACATTGTGTGGCCGTGTGTGGCCCAGCGGTTAGTGTGCTAGACTGCTGGGCTTTCTTTAGAAAAAAAAGCTTTTACACATACGGTCACATTCACCAGCTATTGGCGCCAGCTGTGGAGTAACTAGCCATGAAAATGCAAATTCATAAACTTTGCCGTTCGGACTTGGCGTTAAACTGTAGGTCCCTTTCTCTTGTGCGAAAAACTTAAAGATTATGAGAAGTTTGGCTTGGCCCTTTGGGGCTGTGTAGCCAATTTTACATTATTTTACATTTGCAATTCACAATAGAGGTAGAGAATACAGTATTTAGACAACTGAATAAAAAGAGAAGAAGACAAACTATTATTTAAAGAGTATTATTCAGGACGCATAATGAATTATCATTCTAACAACCATTATCCCAAAAAATAAGCAGGTCTAAAAATATGGCACTTGATTGTTTTTAGATGTCTAGCTTAAGCGACCAAAGATAATATTAAATTAAGGAAAATACTTAAAAAAAACAGCTTTTCAGGACAGCTCATCGAAACACCGCCCGAACCCCAATACGGAAAACAAAGATACAATCTGCATAAGCGTATCGTACGTGAACAAAATAATAAACACTCAATAAGTAAAATAATTCCAAAATAAATTTCACACACAAGGAAACTCTTTACAAACACTAAAGACCGACTAAGCGCGTTGGGTAAAAATGCTGTTGAGAAGAGATAAAAAAAAAAATGAGAACAATTTGCTGTGTTGTTATGATTGTGACCAAGTCTTTGCCCTTTAAAATGTTGCTAAGGTATTTCCCAAACTGAATTGAGTAACATGAACAACAATCTGTGGCAATAAGGAAAAACAGCATAAAGTGTGTTTTCTGACTTTACAAGAGAGCAATTATATAATAATAATTACACTAGTTTACAAAATAATAAAAATTTTGCGATCCCGAACGTTTGGTGGCAATTTCTTATGCAAGTCCCCCCGCAGAGTCCAAAATCCATAACACGATTTTTTTAGTGTTTTGTTTTTTGATCGTCGTAGTAGGCATAGTTAACAATCAACCTATTCTATTTAAGGGCTACTATGACCTGCCAAATTTATTTTGTACCTGGTTAAGATTTTTTGTGATTGACTTCGCTTGAAAAATTAGTGCAAAAGTCAAAAATGAATCAAATTAAATGCAAAAACTATCCTAATAAATTGTGCTGCGCTTGTGGTAATTACATTTCTTTATTAGAAATATGTGAGTAAAAATAGAGAAAAGGTATCTTCGGCCGGTGATAAAGCTCTTATAATTTATATAAATGTCGTTGAAATTGTTAACGGAGCCAAAAATATGTAATGCTTGAGGGCGTTACTCCATTGATTAGGATAATTTTCGCATTCAATTTGACGTCTTGCACTAATTTTTAACCTTATTTAATCACAAAAGAACTAAATTAGGTACAAAAGAAGTTTGGCAGGTCATAGTAGTCCTTAAACAGAATAGATTGACTATGCCTCATGCGACGAACAAAAAAACATTCAAACTAAGTCAATTTGCATAAACTTGAAACCTTCAATTTTTTACTTATATGCCAATAACTTCTATATGGGTCATTCTTTTATAAACCGAACAGTTAAAAAAATTTTTATTTTTCATTTTAATAAAAAAAATCCGAAACTAGATCGTGACATGCCCATCATAACGTAATTTGCGGTTTTGCACAAAATTTTTTTGATAATTTTATAAACAATTTCAAAAATCGTCAAAAACGAAAAAATGGAAAAAAGGGTTTTTTAAAAACATGATATCTCAGGTTTGGTTTATCGGACAGGTCTCAAATAGATTTTGGTAAAAAAGTATTTTACTGTATCTACTCAAATTATAATTTTATAGATTTTAAATTATTTAATAATATTAAGTAATTGTTGCTAAAATTATTTATAATTTTTCTAAGTGTTAACCACCATGATATAGCTTCTAAGGATTAACAATTTATTGCCCTAAATATAACTTAAATTTTGGTGTTTTCAAAAAGATGGAGACTTTTATGGTTTAAAAGTTATGAATTTTGAAGTTTTTAACAAATAAAAAGATGCCCTTAAATAAAAATTTCTCACGTAGTCAGTTTTAAAGTCATGTGATTGAAACTTGGCAATTGTGCTTTATATTTATCAAGCTTTTTAAAATTGCCAACATCACACAGATCGGACATCTATATCATATAGCTGCCATAGAAATGCTGAATTTGGTTGTGGTATAATATACTTTCAAAACTCTGGCAACCCTAATCCCACAACAAAATGCAATTAATCATAGCATTCGTATGGCAGCTATATGAAATAGACGTCCGATCTGTGTGATGTTGACATTTTGAAAAGCTTGATATATATAAAGCCCACTTGCCAAGTTTCAGTCGTAGAGCTTTGAAACTGACTGAGTGGCAACGCATTTTTAAGGGCAACTTTTTATTTGTTTATAACTTCAAAAATTCATAACTTTTAAACTATAAAAGTCTAAATTTTTTGAAAACACCAAAATTTAAGTAACGTTTAGGACAAGAAATTGTTTATGCTTAGAAGCTATATCATGGTGGTTAACACTTAGAAAAAATTATAAATAATTTTAGCAACAATTACTTAATATTATTAAATAATTTAAAAATCTATAAAATTATAATTTGAGTAGATACAGTAAAAAATACTTTTTACCAAAATCAATTTGAGACCTGTCCGATAAACCAAACCTGAGATATAGTGTTTTTAAAAACCCTTTTTTCCATTTTTTTCGTTTTTGACGATTTTTGAAATTGTTTATAAAATTAACAAAAAATTTTTGTGCAAGGCACAAAGCGCGAGCTTTGATTTTCACGTCATTGGCTAAGAACATATTTAACTGCGATCAACACAATTCAACAGAGATAGCTCACAACATAGTCGGGGCTTGAATTTACAAATGTGAAATTCTCAAGTCTTTATTTGGCGTACTCGTCATTTAAATAGAAAAGAATACCATGGTTGGAGTGTGAATAAGCATAGAAGTCTGCTGATGAGGATTCGGGGACGAATTCCGAAACAGTATTGTCCAGACATACCAAATGCTATTCCGATGTAATGTTGTGAGCTATCTCTGTTGAGTTGTGTTGATCGCATTAAATTGTTATCAACCATTGACCTTGAGCCAGCGCTGTAAAAAGCACAAAAACTTTGACTAAAATCAATGCAGGTCACTAAAACCCTTATATGGATTTTTTTATTAAAATGAAAAATACAAATTTTTTTAACTGTTCGGTTTATAAAAAGAATGACCCTAATGAAAAACGTAAAAAACCAGAAATTTACAAATCAAGGGGGTATCTAGAGATAGTACAAAAATAAATTAATAATTTACGGTCCCTGTCCTGAACAGCTTTAAAATCGGAATGATTTTGAACACAAATTAAAAATATTGTTTGTTTGACATTATCGATATTGATATTTATTTCGACAACCCTATTGTGTCCAAGATAATTATCTTAGATTATAATCTATTCAAAGAGAGTTGCATTTCTCAAAAAAAAATGTTTTCCCTTTTTAGTTATAAGATAATTTGAAATTTGTGGATCGTGTTATATGTTCTAATTATTGATGCTTAAATTATAATTCAAATTTAGGGTACTGTATGCATTCAGGTGCTAAACTAAAAATGGAATTACACAAAAAGTTTAACTATAAAAACTATATTCGATGTGTTTATCGGTTAAAGTAATTTGAAAGTTTTATTTGTTTATGTTGTTGCTGCGGTTGTTTTTTGCATTCGGGTTCAAATTTGGACGAAAATTGACATTTTGTAATGTGACACAAATAAACACATTCTCCCGGAAGAAGCCACTGAAACGCATAGTATAATTAAACAAATTGGCCTACCACAATACGCACAATTAACAACCGGAGGGTATACCGGAATTTATTATCATTAAACAAGCTGCAAACATGAAGGAGTACATACAATACAGACGTACTACATATGGAGATGACAAAGTAAGATACTTTAAATACTTTACTTTAAAATGCCAAATGAGCTTGGGAAAACAACGGTCGACTATTATAGTACCTGCACTAGTTCAAGAACTACAACATCGTTCAAAGTACCTTCAGGGGAAGACGTCGACATTACAGCAAAATTTTACGCTACAAGACACAAATAAAGAACTATCTAAATTGGAGACGAATTTCTTTCTTTCTAAAACTTTGCAATTGGAAATTTAGGAAATAAATAGACACAGATTGAGTATCACAAAAAAAAAAACTCATCAGTACAATATTCTAATGAAAATTGTAAGCTGTCTCGAAAAGGATAAAATCTTAACAAACCAAAGAGCTAGAACTTACACATACCACAATGCGGAACAATAAATATGAAAATTATAAGCCTCAATACAAGAAAAACACAAAATAGCATTGAGCAAGGAATAGTTCGTAAACCAGACAGACAGATCCAAAACAGACACTCATAAAGAAAAGTAAAACTATACAGCTAGCTAAGTAGTACCAGACAAAATATTGGACAATAAAAAGGAGGAACTGGACAAACAAAATATACACTTAAGACATACACTCATCCACAAATATTGGAGACGTTAAACAAACAATATCCATTAATACAATTCACAATGTGTGGCCCAGCGGTTAGTGTGCTGGACTTTCTTTAGAAAAAATAGATTTACACATACGGTCACCTTCACCAGCTATTGGCGCCAGCTGTGAAGTAACTAGCCATGAAAAAGCAAATTCTTAAACTTTGCCGTTCGGATTTCGCGTTAACCTGTAGGTCCCTTTCTCTTGTGAGAAAACTTATGGATTAAAAGAAGCTTGGCTTGGCCCCATTTAGACAACTGCATAAAAAGAGAAGAAGACAAACTATTATTTAAAGGGCAAACTATTATTCAGGACGCATAATGAATTTTCATTCCCATCAACCATTATCCCAAAAAATAAGCACGGCCAAAAATAAGAAAGTCAATGCATATGCACTAAGGCTGGAATGGCACTTGCTTGTTTTTAGATGCCTAGCTACCTAGCGACCAAAGATAATATTAAATTAAGGAAAATACTTTTAAAAAATAGCTTTTCAGGACAGCTCATCGAAACAACGCCCTGAACCCCAATAAGGAAAACAAAGATAAAATCTGCATAAGCGTATCGTAATTTGACAAAATAACAAACACTCAATTACAACAATAATTCCAAGCAAAGATTCAAACATAAGTTACGTTGGCAAAGTTCACACAAACACGAGGAAACTCTTTACAAACACTAAAGACCGACTAAGCGCGTTGGGCAAAATTGCTGTTGAGAAGAGATAAAAAAAAGGAAAACAATTTGCTGTGTTGATTGTGACCAAGTCTTTGTCCTTTAAAATGTTGCAAAGGTATTTCACTAACTAAATTTAGTAACAACAACAAAAATTTTTTGTAAAAAAAAGAAAAACAAGAGTTTTTGTTTTTTTCTTTTTTTGTGGAGAAATAAAATTTTTGTTGGCAGGTGTGGCTGTTTTAGCCGGTGGTTATAATCTGGCAGAGAGTAAAAGACGAGTCGAACCACATCGTTTGGATGATCAATAGAGACTAATTTATTCATGAGCATAACATACGACTAACAGCTAAAGTACAGTGTTGCCACAGAGGCTTAACATGTTATGTTGTTTACATAGAAGGATTGCCATATCAACACTCCTCCTCAATTCTTATAATTAAACAATCTACTTTAGTCCAAGCAAGGCAGTACATTTCATATGATTTATCTTAGACAAGTTCTTTGTGAGTATATCTGCTATCATTTCTTTTGTCGAACAATACTGTAAATTAATCAAATTTTCCTCAAAACAATTTCGAACATGGTGATATCTTACATCAATATGCTTACTTCTGGCATGATAAACTGGATTCTTAACAAGATTTATCGCACTCAAATTATCGCCATGTATGGTTACAGATTCCAATCTAAAAATCAACCTCATTTCATTAATCAATTTACGTAGGTAAATGGCTTCCTTAGTGGCCTCTGATAGCGCCATATACTCCGCCTCTGTGCTGCTTAGAGCTACTGACTTCTGCTTCTTGGATGACCATGAAAAAGCAGAACCTCCCCAAATGAAGGTGTATCCAGTGTAGGACTTTCGGTCTGTTGCGTCGCCGGCCCAATCTGCATCCGTATAGCCAGTGATCGCCTTGCCAGTTTTCTCATACTTCAGCTTTAAATCTACAGTTGTATGTAGACACCGAACCACCTGTTTGGCCGCAGCCAAATGCTCACCATGAGGATTTGAATTCCTCTGTGACAATTTGCACACCGAGTGCAATATATCTGGACGTGTTGACAATGCAATATACATCAGGGACCCAATAACGGATTGATATTCCGTCTCATCAACAGTTTTACACGTCTCACTCTGGCAGTTAACCTGGAAGTTGGCTTCCAATGGCGTTGATGTTGTGCGACAAGTATTCATGCCCATCTCATTGAGCAAACCCAGAATATGCTTCGATTGACCAATTTGAATCGCACCCGTCTCGCCTTCTCGTTGAACTTCTAGACCCAAAAAGTTCGCAACTGCACCTTTATCGACAACCTGTAATTCAGAAGAGATTGCCTTTTTAGTTGCCACCATCTCACCCTTGTCTGAACACGCTATCAGCAAGTCATCAACGTAGACTGCAATCACGTTGATAGTCTTCTTCTTGGTGGTCTTCGTGTACAAGCATGGCTCACTTTCGCATGCCCGATACCCAAGCTTCTTCAAAACGCTGTCCAGTTTAGCGTTCCATACGCGGCCTGATTGTTTCAGCCCATATAGCGACTTTTTCAGCTTCAGTACATGCCCATTTTCGTTGTCAAACAGTTCTGGTTGCCTCATGTAGACCTCCTCCTCGAGATCGCCATTCAAATATGCTGTTGACACGTCTAGTTGATGAACGTACAGTTCATATTCTGCTGCCATTGCCAAAACCATTCGGATTGTAGCGTATCGAACCACTGGTGAATAGGTCTCATCATAGTCAATGCCGCATCTTTGACTACATCCTTTTGCTACCAATCTCGCCTTGAAGCGTTCAACTTCGCCTTCTGGGTTCGTTTTTAGAGAAAACACCCACTTGCAGCCAATAGGTTTTTTACCAGCTGGTAGCTTTACCATATCCCATGTATGATTTTTGAGTAATGCCCTATACTCCTCCTGCATAGCGGTTTCCCACTCATGCGCTTGGGGACTCGCTAGTGCTTGCTGCACTGTTACAGGAACTTCAATTTTGCTGCTGCACATCATATTAAGCACATTATATTGCTTTCGTGGTCTACCCCGTAATCCTGTTCTGATTATCTTTGGCCTGCCTGGCCCAATTCTGGCCGTATCACCGACCTCATCATCTTCAGAGTCATAGCTCATAACAGAATCATCATCAGAATCCTTTTCTACGCTCAGATCGCTCTGGTCGACATCCATTACATTTTCCATATTTTGATCAGTCTCATCGATCAGACTTTCGATGTCAACGCCTACCACATCTTTCGAAACACAGCTCTCAATAAAGTATACATCTCGGCTGATTTTTACATCTCCAGTTTCTTTATCAAATAAGCGATATGCTTTTGAGGTATCGCAATATCCAACCATCATGTACTCTTTGCCTTTCTCCTGGAACTTTTTCTTTGGAGTTTTGTCCAAGGCAACTGCTATTGAGCCAAATATCCTCAAATGCTTCACGACCGGTTTGTGTCCGATCAACATTTCATATGGAGTCATACCCTCCAATGCCTTTGTTGGTGACCTGTTTCTCAAGTAAGCTGCGCACGCTATGGCCTCTGCCCAAAAACTTTCATTTACACCTGCACTATTCATCATGGCCCTTGCCATTTCAACTAGGGTTCTATTAAAGCGTTCTGCTACCCCGTTTTGCTGCGGTGTATAAGGTACCGTTAACTGTCTTCTAATACCTTTTCCTTGCAAATACTCATTAAATTCTTTATTTACAAATTCAGTACCGTTATCACTCCTGATGGCCTTAATTTTCAAACCTGTCTGACGCTCCATCATAATCAAATATTTCTTAAAAACCTCGATAACTTCTGACTTGTGTTTAATAAAGTAAACGTGCACATATCGGCTAAAATCATCAATTATTGTGAGAAAATACCTGGCCCCACCATTCGAAACTTTGTTCATGGGCCCACACACATCACTGTGCACTAACTCTAGCACCTTTTTGGCTCTAGTGTCTGACTTCTCAAATGGCTTCACGTGACACTTATTTTTCAAACATGCAATACAGTCTATACTTTCAGATCCAGACTCAAATGTCAACCCACGCACCATTTCCTTATTTTTCAATTCTCTCAGGCTTTGTATATTCAGATGGCCATATCGCTCATGCCATTTTACGAGCTCACTGCTAGCTTTGCTCAAACACAACTTTTCTTTCACATTTGTCTCACACAGAAACAAACCATCTATTTTCTTGGCTCGCATTATCAAAATCCCATCACTATCTTTTATCTTCGCATACTTATTGCAAAACTCAACTGAACAACCATTTTTTACGGCTTTGCCCACTGATACAAAATTACATTGCAAATCTGGCACAAACAAAACTTCCCTCAAAGTAATTTTAAATCCACATAAACTACTCACAACCACTGTGCCGCGGCCACTTGCCACCATATGCCTTTTTCCAGCCAACTCAATTTTTTCCTCGTATGATTCGAACACATCGAACATTTCTCGTCGAGCACACATGTGTGATGTTGCCCCACTGTCGACGCACCAGACTTCGTTATTCAAAGTAAGCACAGCAAAAGTAGCGATTCCTGCAAATGAACGATCGCTCGTTGTTTTCTTCTCGTTCTTTCCATAGCTGCTGCTGTCTTTGCCCCTGGCGCCGTTTTCTTTCCCGTTATTGACTTTGCTCCAACACTTCGCTGCAAAATGCCCTTGCTTTCCGCATTTAAAGCATTTCAAATTTCGACGACGATTCGCCAAATCTCCATTATTGTTGTCTTGCCGACTCTCTGGTCCACGCCCAGCTGAACGCGCCACAAATGCTTGGACGCTCTCTTCTTTTTCATTGCCTTTGCGTCTCTCATGTTCTTCTCCCAGCTTACATTTTATCACGCTAAATGGCGGCAACTCGTCGCGTGCCTCCAAAGCAACCACAAAATTTTCATAAGAAGCTGGCAAACTAGCCAAAAGCATAATAACAAACAACTCTTCTTGAAGTGTTATACCAATTTCAGACAACTTTTCAACTATATTTGAAAACTCAGATACATGTTTTTGGACATTATCGTTCTCTTTCATTCTTTTGTTCAACAACTGCTTGAACAATGTCACTTTGCGCACAGGCCCTGTCGGCCGATGGAGCTTCTCCAATTCACTCCAAATTTCACTCGCACTTGTGCACTTTTTGATTCCAGTTATTTGGGATGCATTTATTGTCAGAAATAGCACTGCCATTGCCTTGTCGTTTTGACCTTTCCACAATCTGTATGAAACGTTTGTTTCATCTTCTGGTTTTTCCAGATCTCCTGACACAACTGTCCACAAATCTTGATGCACCAGCACACTACGCATTAACACACACCACGTGTCATAATTGGAGTCATCCAATTTGTCTATATTATAAAGCGCACTCATTTTTATTTCAGTTCTCGCTACACACGCGTTCTTGTCGCTTTTTGCAACCTTTTCTGTCTCCTTTTTCTTTTGTCTTTTCGACGCACGCTTCAACGCTTTGGAATACAGAAAACTTTCTTTCACCGAAACTTTGTATAAACCTTTACGTTTCACTTTCGGAATTCTTTTACTCTTCCTTATGCCTGGGCCCATAACCTGTTGGCAGGTGTGGCTGTTTTAGCCGGTGGTTATAATCTGGCAGAGAGTAAAAGACGAGTCGAACCACATCGTTTGGACCCAGCGGCGCAAATTGCCATTACAAAATGGGTTACTCCTGCGTTACTTTGCCATCAGTGTGAAGGAAATAATCGCATACAATCTGCATTACTTTGCCATAGGCATGGCCGCTTTGTAAACGGGCTGCCGACAACCTGCATTACTTGGTAATAAGGATGTATACCAGAGACGAACTTCCCATTACGAATGCGTACATTATTTTTAAAATTGTAATGCAGATTGTTCGCAGTCTGTTTGTTTGCGATTACTATCTCTCTAACGAAAGTCAGCGATTGTACTGCCTTACATTTTCGACAGTCGTAATGCATATTTTCTACAGAACACGTTGAGCTCTGCGCCGCTGGGGATGATCAATAGAGACTAATTTATTCATGAGCATAACATACGACTAACAGCTAAAGTACAGCGTTGCCACAGAGGCTTAACATGTTATGTTGTTTACATAGAAGGATTGCCATATCAACAATTATAATAATTATCAACTTTAAATGAATAGAAGAAAAACGTCATTGGCCGCCAAGTGGAAATTTTTTACAAACTGGAAGCGTAATTTCTTTAAGTATATAAGTCTTTTTGAATAAATCAAGTTTTTATTTGAGAATTTTTACGTACAAACCACAACTTATTTACATTTCCTCAGACTTTGTAACCACTTATCCGATTGGCCTGAAATTTTGACACAATATAGAATTGATACTGAGGAAGCCTTTGGTATTAAAATCTCAATTTAGACATAACTCGAGTTGTGCTGTTTTATTAGAGAGGAAATCCTTAACTCATCCCATATATATTTTCCATGTATTTCCATTATTAGTACGATCCCCAACGGACCAAACGTTTTCTTATATTGATTTGAGCGAAAACGAAACTTTTTCCACCCGGTATTGTGAAATAGAAAAAAAAATTAATAAAAAAGGGCCAGTCTAATTTGTATGTAAGGTCGTAGGTTCTCGCTCAAAGTTTTGATGATTCTTTCTGCTTGTCAGCATTAAAAATACAGTAAATTTTTAAAACTACAGTTTCAGTTTACTAATAAACTGAAAAGTTTCAAGAATCAATTCGTTTCCCTGCTCAAGCGCTGCCCTAACGAATTTTATTTTGAAATTTGAAATGTCATAGACCAATTCTCAGTTTCTCTTAGATCATCATGAGTGGCTTTTCTTTGATTTTGCTGCTGCTCGTGTGCTTGCTGGCCTATCAAAATCATCAGGTGGAAGCTTGTAAGTAGATAGTTTTTCAGAATTTAACCTTGTATATAAACAGTTTCTTATTTACAGCTGGTTGTGGTGCTTCAAGACGAAAATATAATGATAATTTAGAGTGGAATTGGTTGGAGGAGTCCTGTTCACGTCCAGGTTATGGGAAAATTATGGAACAAACTTACCAAAAACTGTTGCGAAAAGCAGTAGCCAAGCACACCGTAGAGGCTAAAGAACCGAGTGTTTCCTTCTTTGATAGAATTAGATATTGGATCACATTGATCTGGAAAATAGTCAAATGGTATTTGAATTTTATGAAGGGTGAATAAAGCACTGGCGAGTTCCTCAAAACTGAATATCTAATTGCTTTCGTCATGTTTTTGTTTCGTTGTTATCACATTGGTTGTTTTTGTGTGACTGCATCCCTTCCTCCATCCTGCTCTGTTGCCAACAATTTGAGTTATGAAAAACATTTTTGTTCTTGCTTTGTTTTCGTCCATTGTTGCTTTGCATGCATTTCACATGAGCTGCCGTTTCTGTTGCCGTTTTCCATTTGGTTTATTGCGAATTTTATTGTTTCGCGGTGGTTTATGGCAAATGCCACACACCCAAGCGTGTAAATATTTGAAAGATTGAAAACAAAAGGGAGTAGTTTCAGCTGCATTGTTGATATTGTTGTTGTCTCTAAATGAAATGTTTGCTGAGCCATTTCAATCAGCATTCTACAAGGGTCTTTAGTAAATTTAGGTTTTTTTTTGGGTAAATCAAGGCAATGTCATTACTAACAAAGCTCAATTAAACAACATAAACTTAGGCCCACTATTAGGCTAATGGGCTAGCACAAAACTTTGCTTATCCCTTCCACTGGACAAACAAACAAACTCTGGAAACTGCACTAAAATAAAGCGTAAACAAAAGGCTTTGGAGGGGGCGTGCTTTGTTTGCGGTGTCCGGGGCGTGGCAAATACTTGCAAATACAAATAAAATTAACTAAACTCAAACTCGTAAGCAAGGAACAGCAAAAGTCCAACACGAAAAGCTCTCGTTGTGGGCTCCCGGCATTTTGGAAAACGTTCAACGAAAAACTCTGTGGCAATAATTAAAAACTAATTAAGGGGGCTGTTTGGACAGTGGGGCAGCTGTTGTAGAACTTAATTAACTAAACGCCAGCGACAACGACAACAACAACAATAGCAATAATTCTATGGAAGTGGCTGTGTGTCGCCCACACACACACACACACACACACACACGGGGCGTATGTGTAATTTAATCATGTTGTTGGCCTGGCCAGCGAGCAACTTTTGTTGTCAGCCACAAAATGCAATTTGCGCCATAAAACAAAAGCTGGCAACATGAAAAGACACACACAAAAGAAGAAAACGTCAAACCTGCTTGGATTTTAAGGTCAACAGAAGAAGAGAGTGCATAAAACTACTTAAATAGATTGTGTCGAGTTTTGACAAATCTGGATAAATTAAAGGAAGGAAGGACACTTATGGAGAAGATGCTTGGTGACGCTCGGATTTAACTTCAGCGAGTTGAATATTATGTTTTTAGTGTGAATTGTTCTTGTGATAACTTAAACTAAGAATTAATCGTCTTTATACTTATAAGAAAAAGATTATGATCAGAATGATGACCCTCTGACTACGTCCTTGACCCATACGATTCTTAGCAACTTAAACTTTTGAAGAAAAACAATTGGATCAGTTTGTGATCGTCGCCGTAGATTTACAGATTCGATGCGGACAAACAAGACTACGGAAATTGTTATAACGTAAGCACATCCTACACCTGAAGAAATCTAGCACGAATCGGCGAGACCGAAATCGGCTTCAATTTAGATTTTTTTTCTTTTTGATATTTTAACACGAAAACTGCTTGCATACGAGAAGACAATTGATCTTGACTTCCAACTTGTTGGCAAGGGAAGTGCGGGGAGCCATTAGCGAAGAGCGCGAGCAAAAAATGAGAACAATTCTAGCTCTTGCTTTCAGCGTCGTCAACGCTTCGGCTGTCACGAAGGTGCAAACAGCGAAGGCAGCTTTGAAATTGGCATCTTTGCCGCATCGCCAATCAATTGAATGTGAAAAGGCCAACGCAGTCGGAAGTGAGTGCAGTTTAAATTAACAAAAAAAAAAACCAAACACAATTATGTACGATAAATGATGCATACAAACTCGAACAGCTTCTTAACGAGTTTGAATTAACAGAAGCGTTAAAATATTTAAATGGTAAGTAAAAGTGCTAAATTTTAAATTTATATATGTACATGCATTCGCATATGCATACAAAAGAAGCGGCCACGCTGTGTTCCTGTGCATTGTATGTACGTATATATGTAAGTATTGCGTTTTTAATTTGTGTTGGTGTTTGTACTTCTGTGTTTTAGCGTTGAGCTGTTTGTGTTGATGCGTGCATATGCAGACATATGTATGTTTTCGTTTCATCTGCTTTATCCGCATCGCGTTGGTAAATTATATTTATGGTTATACATTTGTCGCGTTTTGTCCAGTCTTGTAGCTTAACTTAACGATATCGGTATTCTATTTTAATTTTTTGTTGTGTGTGTTGTATTTTATGTCTGTTTGTAATAATCGTGCTATTTCGTAATTATATTCCAGATTGAAATTGCCAAGTGGGACGACTTCACGTAGAAAATTATTCCCATTTACATCGAAAAATTAAACAACGAAGCGTGCAAACAACTGCTAGCCGAGTCCAGGATGGCAACAACAGTCGGTAAGTGTTAATATTATTTTTAACTGTTTCTAAATTTAATATAACAACAAAATGTTACCAAACGAAATGTTTCTATTTTTTTGGCAGATGCTCTGGATTATATTTGTTTTTTACTGCTCAACCACCACACAGAAAAAAAATGCCGGGAATTTTTCAAGCCTAAAAAGTGTGATTTTATCCCGACAGTAGGAATACATTTTTAAGTCCGAGTGGGCATATTTCATTTCAAAAGAGATTGTATTTGGCACAAACCGAACGTAACCACCAATAAAGAGAGTGAGAGGGCAAACGACCTGAGAGCAAACGCAAATTCGTTCTATTTGCTTATCGCATCATTTTTCGATCTGCTTTTTGCCTGCAGCATCGAGCGACTTGCCGTCATTCTTAATGTGAGGCTTGCAAGAAGGAGTTGGTAAAAGTGTGTGAAAGAAAGTGGAAAAATGTTAAATGGCCAATGAACAATTAATAAATTGGTAGGAAAGCAAGAACTTGCACCATGTAGTGGAGAATTTGGCAGGTAAATGTAAAGTGTATTGTATAAAGCAGCGTTGGGCAGCAGAAGTAACGGAAAGTGTACAACAACATTCTTATTTTTGTCATTTGCTTTCGATCAACGCGATGCAGCGTGTGTTTGTTGTAATATCTATGGCGTCGTGAACTAACGTTATTTTCATTATTTGCAGATGCGACTGTTAAATTTGAACACTTAAAGATTAGGACAGCCGAGGACCTTAAAGAAGCGATCCCTTTAGGCACTCGTATGGACCTTAGACAGAAGCTGTTTTTGTGGAATCAGACTGAAGTGAGTAGATTTTTAAATGTGTATCAGAATGGCTGCCAGATCAAGATTTTTTTTTTGTGTTTTCCCGATAGCCACCCCACAATTAGAAATACGCCATTTCTCCTTCTAGATATTTATAGCTATATAAATAATTTACCAATTAAATCTTACAGCTTGCAAAGGAAGACGATTCGACATCTGCCCAATCAAAAGTGGATAACTGGCTAAGCGAGAACGAGTATTGTGTTATGTTTATATATATATGTTTACTGTATATATATATAGAAAATATATAAAATCAATCTCTACCGAACTAGTATTTTATCTCGAATGGAACAGAACTGAATTCGGATATCGGGATCAAATAATTCTCTACCGATCTAGAATATTATCTCGAATGGAATAAACTTGAATTCGGATATCGGGAACAAATCATTCTCTACCGAACTAGAATGTTTTCTCTAATGGGACTAAGTTATGTTCGAAAAGAGTGATCAGTTTAAGTTCGGCCGGGCTAAAACCGGGATCAAAGCTTAAAAATATTTCCGTACCTAAATTATTCCTGTCGGGAATGGTTTATGCCTTTCCAGGATCAACCCATTTTTAGTACCCTTTCGGCATGAATTGATCCCGGAAATCCCGTAATGGAATTATTTTTTTTTCAGTGCATGATCTTGCGCCTATTCTCGCGCCTATCTTCGCTGAAGTTTTTTTCAAAGTTATTTGATGAAGGGATGGTGAATTTTTCATACTGATATTTTTGAGATTACATGACAAAAATGGCCATAACTTTCTCAATTTTCAAGCTACCGATAGGTTATGGCACTCAAAGTGTTTGGAAAAGATGCTTCTTTGAGATATTGTTTTTTGAGAACTTTTGAAGGATTGGTCTTTTTTTGCTAGACTAAGTTTTTTGAAAAAATCCTTCTTTTTCAAGAAAGGTAAAATATAAAATTTTTCAAAAGGACTTTTAATCCTGAACATTTGGAAAAAAAAAAACTGCAAAGCTCTATTTGAAACCGTTTTTCGAGTAATTGAAAATTTAAAAAATTCTCAATATTACACTTTTAAACGTAGAACTTCTGCAAAAGAGCTCCAAAAAGCTCACATTTTGGGGTTAAGCTTCTCTCATAAAAAGTTTCCGAAAACATCATCCCAGAAAAAAACCTTTTTTCTATTGAATGCCCCATACATACAATTTAAATGGTGTAGCTGCAAACGAAATGTTGATTGAAAGTGAAAATTTATTTTGTGAACTCATTGACAGTGAACTAGAAGATGTAAAGGAAATAGTTATTATTAATAATATTGATGGTGAAAATAATTTGGAAACGGAAAAGAAAAGTAGATTGAGTAAAGATTTAAAAACAAATCAAAATAATTTGGACGCCGCAGCGCGCCGCTCCATTTTAAAAGTACACTTCGAAAAACAAGTGAGAAAGTCGGTCAAAGCCCGACTATAACATACTCTGTACCCGGTGTATATGCTTAATGCCTCGCTGCCAATGTGCTCATCTCTAAGTTTTTTACTCTTTCACTCTGTCTCTCTCTCTCTCTCTCTCTCTCTCTCTCTCTCTTTGATGCATGCAATGCGGGGTTGTTTGCGTGTGCGTGGGAGGCGTCTTTCTTACACTTTTTTCTCATAACTTGAGAACCGCTCATCCGATCTTTTTCATTTCTTCGGCAAATCGACACATATTGCCAATGACTACCTATCTTTAGAAAGCACGAATCATCTATATCTACTTTTCTTAGAGCACGTACATGTCAAACCTCTATCTCTTACCATCTCTTAGATCTGTTTGTTCATACGGACGGACAGACGGACAGACAGACGGACGGACGGACAGACGGACATGGCTATATCGACTCGGCTGTTTTTATATATATTTTTTATGTTGATTCCTTCTCCCTGTTACATAGTTTTGCACAAACTTAATATACTCTATGTACCTTCGGTACAGAGTATAAAAACAGACATAACACAAATCGGATGCGGTCATTATTTACACTGAATTCAGAACTTAAAGTCTTGTTGTGCAATTAATTTAAATGATGAGTAATAACGAGTATATCTCCACAATTAAGGTCCTTACGTAAAAATGTTCCTAAAGAATTTATAAGAAAGCCAAGAGAGCTATATGAAGTTTCAAGATGGGAATCCACTGAGTTTAGGCAATTTTTACTATATTTGTGTTTTAAAAACCAATTAACTGATGATCAGTATAATGTGTTTCTTTTATTGCATTGCGCCTATAGGATGTTGTGCTGTCAACGCATGTGGCAGCTATTTGTTGAACATTCCCCCATCAACTTATGGAAATTTTACTTTTATTCTTATTCTTATTTATTTTGTTACAGATTGATGCAATGAGGAGCCAAATTATGCCAGGTGGCATTTTGAAAATATTTGCCAACGAGGCTTTTTTAGCCTACAAGGTTGATGGCGTTTAAGCTAAAGTTGCGTTAACAGCCGAAGCCAATTTTTATAGAGCCACGCTCGGTACGTATTATTAAATATATTGTAAGTAGTGTTGTGCACGAACAAATTATATATAAATTGATTGATCAATTGAATAAAAACTTTGTTGCAGTCAACTTAATTGTAAGTAAAATTAATTTTTAAATAAGATTAGTTAGTAATTAAATTATTTCAATTATCATACATATTTCAATTAAAAGTTTTAAAACTGATCGATTTTTTTTTTTGACCAAATACGAAAAGCCTTGCAGCTGCAGAAGAAACGCCAATTCAAAAACAATTGCATCCAAAAAAAAACAAAAACAACAATTAATAATAAAAAATCAATCAAATGAAGTCAAAAGTTTATTTTATATTAAAGCTTTTTTATTTATTTTCTTCTCGGTACCTACATAACTACCCCTATACACCCATATAACTACCCATATTATGGGTACCTACAGAAGTACCCCTATCATGGGTACCAATGTTTTTAGCCACCCTAATATGGGGACCCATTTCACTAGCTCTACGGTAAACGATGTGGTGGCGATTGACCCTATTTGCGGACATTTCATACAAAATACGAAATGGAGAAACGCATTGGTGAGGGTTACTAAAGTAACCAAGTAAGTACTTACAGGGTTGCCCATATTCGACGGACCCATGTTTTTTTTTTAAAAATCAAAGAAAAAAAATAAAAATTTGGCGGTTGGCAATCTTAATCATTTAATTTGTTCCAAGTAGATTTGTTTACATCAATTTTTGAATATGATATCTCTCAAATGGCCGCCTCTGGCGTTGATGGCGTATTGTGCCCTTTTTGCAGCATTTTCCATCGATTTCGCCAACATTTCGGCCGGAATAGCGGCTATTTCTTCACGAATGTTGTCCTTGAGCTCTTCTACGGTCCTTGGCTTGTTAACGTAAACCTTTGACTTCAAATATCCCCACAAGAAGAAGTCAGGCGGCGTCAAATCGGGCGAACGCGGTGGCCAGTCCAAATCACCACTTTTCGACATCAAACGGCCCGGAAACAATTTCTTCAGAAAATCGATTGTTATGCGACTTGTGTGCGGTGGAGCGCCGTCTTGTTGAAACCAGAACTGCCTCATACGCTTTCGACGAATAATTGGCATCACAAAATTGGTCATCATGTCGCGATAACGCTCCTGGTTGATGGTAACAGCATGGCCATTTTCATTTTGGAAGAAAAACGGCCCAATGATCGTTTTCGCACTAACGCCGCACCAAACTGTGACTTTTTCGTCATGAAGAGGCACTTCTTGAATCTCCTGAGGATTTTCAGTGGCGTAAATACGGCAATTTTGCTTATTTACGGTCCCATTCAATGTGAAATGTGAAAATGTGAAATTTTTTAAAAGCACGTTGAGTTTTCACAATTGACTTGTTCTGTTGAATGTAAATTTCAACTATTTCAGAGCGCTCGCGTGGCGTGTATTGTTCCATGGTAAAAATCTGCTTGGACTGACGCTTCAAATGCGGTATGTCATTAAGCGATCTGACATCTCTGTCAAAAGTTATGGCGTTGCCAGATGGGTCCGTCGAATATGGACAACCCTGTATTTCACCAGCCACGAACTACTTCCCCAGTACTGCAGGGAAGGAACAGTTATATATTTCACATAGTTTCTTTTATGGAATTTCTTAAGGGTATCATTCATCTTTTCTTAGTCTTTGTCGGTAATGATACAGTTAATTAGCTGAGATCTATTGGCTGAGATTTCTTAAAAAGTGCTTCATGAATTGATTACATGAAAATAGTTTGTGGAAAATGTTACAGGGTTTGTCCGGAAAGTAATATTACTGATTTTCTTCCGCCGCGACTGTACTTCGGAGCGTGCGGTAGAGGGCGTTTTTAGCTAACGAACGAGCGGCTGGCCAGTTATCTCCAAGCACCTGGAGAGTCAGGAGTGTCACTTTCGCGCGACGTGTTTCTGTGAGTGGTGCAAGCCGGCAAGAGGTACGCGATTAAATTCTGTGTGAAAATCGGTAAATCTGCGACAGAGACGTTTGATATGATCAAGCAGCCGTACTCAGATGTTGATTTAGTATAAAGTGTTGTGTTTCGGTGGCACCAGGTCTTTTAGAGGGCTGGGAAAAGGTCGCCGATGAAGACCGTGCTGGAAGGCGTTCGACTTCGACAAACATCGACAATGTGACTCGTGTGCGCAAAGTTTTGAACTCAGACCGTCGACTAAGTATTCGTTTAATTGCCCAGATGTTAAATTTACCAAAATCTGTGGTTCATGACATTGTGACGGAGCATTTGAACATGCGCAAGGTGTGCGTGAAGATGGTCCCAAAAGTGATCTTGAAAAGTGACTTCTTGTGAACAGCTACCTGACCAAGGCCGGCATCCCAACGCTTCCGCAGCCACCCTACAGCCCAGATGTGGCCCCCGGACTTTTTTTTGTTTCCTCGCCTGAAAAGGCCGATGAAAGGCAAGCATTTTGAGACGACAGAGGGGATCCAAGCAGCATGCACCGCGGCTCTCAAGGCTATTCCGGAGAATGCCTTTCGTGACGCCTTCAATGCTTGGAAATCGCGCTGGCAGCGCTGCATCGACGCAGAAGGAGACTATTTTGAAAGTTTTTGAGGAATTGTAACGACTCAATAAATTTTTAATAAATCGACCCTGTATATCGCCAGCCCTGTTTGCCTGTTTTCGACAACAAATTTATCAATAAATGCACTTGACCCCTGCTTAGCTTCGGTCTTTAGCTGAATTTTGCGGCTTACTTTTTTGTTGTTGTTATTTTTACCCTCAATCCCTGATCAGAAATGCGTGTGTGTGTGTGTGTGTGTGTGTGCTATTGACTTACATATTTGCCTTTCCACTTCAGTCTCCCACCTGTCGTGTTTTGTTTCAAAATGTTTCCCACCTGACGCTGGCTATGGCTCTGGCTATGTCACTTTGCCCCGAATCGAGCCACTTCACGCACGTGCCATCAAAGCAGAAACAAACAAAAAGCAATAGAAATTGAGGGAACGACGTTTGCTTTGGGTTTGGCTTTTGCCTTAAGCACACCGTCAAGAGCATTGAATGTTTGCCCAGTCACTGAGCACATACTCGTCTACCTATACATACATATGGATGCATAAGGGGAGTCAACACAAGTTAATGAAAAGTAGCAGTCACAGCCGAACAAAAGATGAAAAATCATTGTTCAAGTTGCACAATTCACCATTTTTTTCTAGTCTCACTGACAATAATTCGTTTCCGGACGGCAATTGTGTGCGAGCGCAGATTGAAAACGCTTTGGCCCTCAACTCAAACGCAAGCTCTTCTCGAACTGATTGAATAGCATTATTCTTCAACGGAGACTGAGTTGCACTGATACGCATTGTGGCTGCTGCTGCCACTGGCCACTCAATTGTATCTCTGGGTGGCGCATTGTGTGGCCAACGCTGCTTTCATATGCTTAATTGAAATGAAGCCGGACAGGGAGTGGGTTGGAGCTGGAATTGGATTCACTTGCATACAATGGAGAGAATCTATTAGCAGAAATGATTGTGTAGCTTTCAGAAAAATTAAAATGGTAGGGGGAAATTTAAGCTGATCGAATCTTTTGGCCATTAGATTAACTTTGCTGGAGTTAGTAGTTCTTAATATCTTTAACCTTGGTTAAAAAAATTAACTTACCCAAAAGCGCGGAGCCTCCGTCTATTTGAAATTGGCGTTCGGAATTCACGTTTCCCCACGAAATTCATATTCTCGGTTTCTTAATCTACCACAAAATGACCAAAACAAAAACCCTAAAACCATTTCGATAATGCTTGGCCGTTTGAGAAGCTTTGGTAATTGAATTTTTAATTAAATGCAATGCATTTGCTTAAGCGCTGCCCCTTGTGGAATGCCATGGTTTTTTTTTTTGTTGGCGAGCAAATGCGAATATTGTGGAATACGAAATTTCAGTCATTTGTATAATTTCAAACTACAATTTGCCAATGTACTTGGGTTGTATAATCCCGCTCATCCTTTCTCACACGTCCACAAACAACAGCCAACAACACAACGGGACTCTGGCTAATGAGAAGCAAATGCACGAGAAGCTACCGTAAAGTTGACCCAAGGCGGGAAATTGTCAAACATTTCTCTGCATATATTAGAATGAGTTTCTGAGCCAAAAGCCAAGCATTGTGCATTTGTATGTACAATAATGCAGAAGGCAATATGTTTGTTTTACTTTAATCAGGCATAAACAGGCGACCGGAGAATAGGAACATAGAAGCTGTCCTTATGGGAATTGGAATGCTAATTTGCAATTTCGGTATGCGAAACAAGCGTTTCCATGTAAATGTGTCATCGATTGAGGCAAACCCCAAGTTGTGGAAATAGGTAATCAAGGGGAAAGTTTTAGGGTAGACAACAAACAGCAAATTAATGCAATGATCTGCTTTGAAATTGAGTTAAAAATTATGCAAATGCGTCAAGTTGATTAGAGGTTAAAAATAGCTGAAGATTTTGATAGCATTTTTAATTTGAAAGTCTTCAGTGATTATATCTGACTTATAGCCTTAGTTTTGTTTTGACAGATGATTGCTGTGGACGTGTATGGAAATCAACGATTTATCCATGTATGTGTATATTATCTTGAATATTATCTCTTAAAATGATGGCACATCAATAGAAAATAAAAATTAAATACTGGATCAAATAGTTGGAAAATGGCTGAAATAAGTGGACTAAAAAGAGACTTCTTAGTAGACTGTCTTCGTAAAACATGCAAGAGGACACGATACACATTATACGTGTAAAGTTTCTATAAAGTTTTGTATAAATTTGTATGCAATGAAATGGTTTTATTTTTGAACTAACTCCAGTTAAAAGTTAAAAAAAAAAATTTCTAAAAGCCATAGCTAGCAAATATCGCTCAACCAAATGTTCAGTTTGCTCTGCTCACATCACTGACCGGAAAAATAAAAACAACACTCTCTCGGGCTCCCTCGCTCACCGTTCAGTGAAAGTGGTTGAGAACTGATCGGTCAGTGAGCAACCCCATCCAGGCGCAGCTCAGTCAATCGATCATAAAATGCGCGCTTGTCGAAGACCAAACATTAAAATTGTTAGTTAAAAAGGTTGCAGACACAAGAGCGCGCCAGAGTTTAGCATTAGCAGAGAGCGAGTCAGTGTGAGAGAGAACAAGAGGGAGCCTATAGTTTTACACACCGATGCATACATACGAATAAGACCTTATGAATGCCAAAAGGTCCGATACAGACCTATGAGGATAAAAACAAAAAATGCGTTTCTCTCCTCTCACAACCAAAGAGAGGCTGAGAGCGTATTTAAAGTTTGTTTCAGTTCTCTGTTCAATGTGGTCGCGCTACAGCGATCGTTTCCTGACACAGGCAAAGGAAGGACCGATTTTACCACACATGCACTTTACATCATGCTATGTTCGAACCATCTGAATGGACCATTTACGGCGTAGTCACGGTCAACGTTTGCATAAAATTATCTTTTAAAAAGTAAATGTCAGAGATTAGGTTGCGATGGCTAAGAGCGACAAGTCGCTCTCCCATTTAGGCCTCATGGGCCCGCTGCGATGCCATATGTTCCCTGTGAACCCTTTTATCCCGAGGGGGGGTCAATACTGTACTATTGTATGGACAGAATTAAATGTAGTAGAGCTGGGATCTCTATCTCGGATGTCTACTAAAGGATGTCTACTCAGAGCGGGACAGTGGCACAGAAGTTGTTGTACCGTTTCCTCCTCTTCTTCATATCTGCAACTTCTACAGAAGTCGTGGTGAGCTACGCATAGGCGTCCTGCGTGTCTGCCAATAAGACAGTGACCCGTTAGGGCTCCTACCAGAAGTGCTATGTGTTACCTTCTGTAACGCAAAAGTGTGTTAGTACGTTTCAGCTTGAATTTTGGCCACGAAGTCTTGCTACTGAACACGAGGAAAGGGTTTTCCACCTGTCATTAGCAAGACGTAGTGTTTCGGTTTTTATTTTAAGCTTGTAGGTAACTATACTATCCGCTTGACTATCCGAGTAGATAAATACGTTTCCTTCCTTGGTCGTAAGTGTGTTAAGGTAGTTGGCAGTTTCCTGGACGGCTACCACCTCTGCTTTGTACACACTGCAGTGGTCAAGAACGCGGAACGATTGGTTCAGGACTAGGTGGGGGAGAAAACACCCCCTTCTACTTTTTCGTCGACTTTATGGCGCTATCTCTTGGGATGTAGACGTCGCACAGCGACCGGTTTCGCTGATTTAGCGTTCCAAAAATCGTAACTTTTGAACGGAAAGAGATATTTGAAAAATTCCAATAAGAAGGTGAGATCTTTTAAATAAGTTTAAAATCATCATTGTAGGTCAACAGGGTGACTCAGGATAGACTGTCAAAGTGCCAAGTTTAATCCACTGAAAATGATAAAAAAAAAAGCCAAAAAATTTTAACTTTTTAAATCGATTTATTAAAAATGTGGTTGTAAAACTACATAAAATTAAAAATTAAATTAAAGTTAAAGAAGAAGTTTCAGTGGTTTAAACTTGGCACTTGGGCAGCCGATCCTGAATCACCCTGTGGACTACAATGATGAGCTTAAAGCCATCGAAATTCTCTATCACCTTGCTATTGGAATTTTGTAAATATCTCTTTCAAAATTTACGAGTTATGCAAAAAAAAAAACCGACACCCAAAAACCAAGCAAAGTTTCGTAGATTTCATCTCAATACACAATTAATTCATGCATTTTAATATGTTCAAGTCGCTCATACTCCGCAAGGCGCAGCTCGCCGCAAAACCAAATAAATATATTTTTATTTGGAAATATGGGCTAATCCGAAAATTTTTTAAACCAAGGCTGAAATTTAAAGTTGTCCAAAATCCAAATCTTTGTTAATGGAATAATAGGATACATATTCAAGCTTGAAAATATGTAAGCAATACTGTTCTACGGTGGTTTGTTTGTTCTTGGCAGAGGCATACCTGCACTTACCTCTTGCTTGTATTAATTTTTGAAAAATAAGGGTTTTTATATTGGTCAAAAAAATGGTAAAAACAGTAGTTTCAGTATTTTGAGCTTAGCTAAACTTAAAATTTGATTCATTTTCTTTAATTTAAGGTACTCATTATTTTTGTAAGATATCTAATATATATTGAAAATTTAAACTAAAAATAGGTTCACTGTGTGTAACGTCCGCAACGCAAAATAGGGTTTTTTTAATTTAACAGAATGAATTTTAACAATTTGGTTTTCCGAACTGGCTTTATAAACAGAGTTTTTCATGCCCTTTAATCTGATGAAAAAAAATACCTTTTTTACACATTTTTTTGAAAAAAATTAATGCCAAAATGTGTAACGTCACAACGGCATGAAAAAACTCAAAAAAATTATAATGAATTTTTGCCTGCTGAATCTGGGCTTTAAATTGCTCTAGGTGGTCGGGAATCCGAAAAACATAGCCTTAAAGTAACAAAAAGTCTGTTAAAATTATAATAATTTTAATAATTGATAAATATCGAGGGCAAACCAACAAAATCGATATTTCCAAACCAAGTTTCAAGTCAATCGGATGAAAAAATGAAATTTTTTTACACAGTTTGGCTTAATGGAAAAAATGTAACGTCCCGCAACGTAACGTCCGCAACAGACCAAAAATTAAGATATTTTAATAACGGGAAGACTTATCATTCTTTTGAAAGCTGGGTTGAAATGGTCGTTTATTCCACTTAATTTTTTGTGACTAGACTTTTTGTTTGTTGTGCATAATTCGCTAAAAATGAGCAAATGTACATAAACCTCAAGGTCGACTTCCATTTTTTGTAACGTCCGCAACGGAACTTTGAACAAGCATAACTTTTTTTAGAAACAGATAACCTTTTATTATACCCTGTACCCATTGAAAATGGGTAAAAGGGGATCATGAAGTTGTGCAAATGTATGTAACAGGGAGAAGGAAACATTTCCGACCCTATAAAGTATATATATTCTTGATCAGCATCAACAGCCGAGTCGATTTAGCCATGTCCGTCTGTCCGTCTGTCCGTCCGTCTGTCCGTCTGTCTGTATGAACGCGTCGATCTCAGAGATGGTAAAAGATAGAGGTTTGACATGTATGGGACAAATGCTTCTTTTATCTGTACGCTGATCAAGTTTGTTTCAAATTTTGGCCACGCCCCCTCCCGCCCCCGCAATTTGGAAAAAACGTTATATCTCCCACAGTTTTGAAGATGGACGATTCGTACTTTCTAGAGATAGTTAGTAATTAGCAAAATGAATCGATTTGCCGAAGAAATGATAAAAATCGGATGAACGGTTCAGAAGTTATGAGCAAAAATGCGAACCAAGCCCCCCCGCTACCACCCCACCCACCTAAAAAAATGTTGCATACTTTTCGGTTGGTCACCCTAAGGAAAGCAGGAGCACTGTTAAACATGTTTTTTCATGAGTAACGGGTTTATCGAAGTCGGTTAGAGCCGACTTTAACCTACGCTCTCGTTGTCAATTGTACAGGGTATTGAAGTCGGGCTACTCGACTGCAACGGTTTTTTGTCTTAAAATTGGGTTTGAAAGTACTCCCAAAGACGCCCACGGACGCCAGCTGTGTCAATTTTAACAAGCAAATTTGCGTACAAATGTAACGTCCGCAACGCAGGATTAGCCCATATGTATTTAAATAAAAATTTTCACTCTAGAAGCGTGAATGAGCGTGAATGTACTTTTCGCAATCCATCAAAGTGGGAAAATAAGGTACAAAAGCAGTACTTCAGTAAAACGACGATAACACAAATAATTAAAAAAAAATCAAATTTTCTTATTCATTTTTCTTCAGAATCAATGCATCTTGTAAAAGGAAACAAGTAAGACCGTTGCAGTCGAGTAGCCCGACTTCAATATACCCTGTACAATTGACAACGAGAGCGTAAGTTAAAGTCGGCTCTAACCGACTTCGATAAACCCGTTAGTCATGGAAAAACATGTTTAATAGTGCTCCTGCGTTCCTTAGGGTGACCATCCGAAAAGTATGCAACACTTTTGGTTGGTTCGCTTTTTTGCTCATAACTGCTGAACCGTTCATCCGATTTTTATCATTTCTTCGGCAAATCGATTTATTTTGCTAATTACTAACTATCTCTAGAAAGTACGAATCGTCTATCTTCAAAACTGTGGGCGATATAACGTTTTTTCCAAATTGCGGGGGCGGCAGGGGGCGTGGCCAAAATTTGAAACAAACTTGATCAGCGTACAGATAAAAGAAGCATTTGTCCCATACATGTCAAACCTCTATCTTTTACCATCTCTGAGATCGACGCGTTCATACAGACAGACGGACGGACAGACGGACGGACGGACGGACAGACGGACAGACGGACATGGCTAAATCAACTCGGCTGTTGATGCTGATCAAGAATATATATACTTTATAGGGTCGGAAATGTTTCCTTCTCCCTGTTACATACATTTGCACAACTTCATGATCCCCTTTTACCCATTTTCAATGGGTACAGGGTATAAAACCAAATTGCAATCGGAATTTCCGTTTGGGTTTTATACTTTCCCAAACGTAACATTTGAAACCAAAAAAATACAAAAATTTATGTTTGAAAAATTGTTCAACTTTGAACCACTGTAAAAACCAAAATAATTGACCAAATTCAAAAAACCAAACATATCTGGGGTTCCCTTTATTAAATTAAATTAAAGCGGTCAAAAAAATCGACCATAAATTTTTGATTTTTGCAACGCCAAATCGGCCACTGTGCGTCGTAGGATTTGTCGAACGTCGTTCGGGGTATACAGTAGTCTGTATTAGAGGGTATACCCGATTGGTGGCTAAGTATTATGGAGTGTCCGGAATTCCCCCCGTCCCAGGTATCGGATTTTCGTAGTCTAAGAGCTGTAATGGTAGCCATCTGTTTTGCTACAAGGTCTAGTGGTACTAGGTGAAAAATGATGTTAAGCGCTTCCGTTGCACAGTGGCCGGAATTGCCAAAAATTTTGTCATAAACCCAAAAAATAAATGTTCGAATATAGGAAATATATGTAAATGGTTCAAAGAATATAGAACCATGAACCCTAACAACTGGCTCAAAAATTTGTTTGTGCATCCCTGAAGTTTTGCCGCTGCCCTGAACGTGAGCTTTTTTTGACAAATTTTTTTTTTGCTCTTTTGCCACTGCACCACGTGTTTGTTCAAATAATAAAAAAAAACTATAAATATACAAAATAACAAATGTTTTAATATGGAAAATGAAGCACAAGGTATGTTACTAGCATTAAACATTGAAAAGTTTTTGCTAATTTATGTTGTGTGTTTGTTTTAATGTGTTGTTGCTGTTGTGTTTTGGGGTCAAACCTAACCTAAGTGTCACGTGTTCCATGGAGTAAAAGTTGGCAGCTCCTCGTTGCTTCTCGCAACTAAAGATGCACTTGTGTCCATTAAAATGTATATGACTTGGTGTAATTAATACATTTTGCTCGTTTTTGCTCGTTTTCGAAATATTTGATATTGTTGCAGACGGAAACAGTGTATTTTATTATTTTTGGCTAATTTTGCAAAAAAATATTAAGAAAATCGAGCAATCCCGACTGTAGTATACTCTATACTGCGACGGAGAATGCTTAGAGTGTATTTTGCTGCTGCAGCAACACCAGAACGCAGCGGACTTTACTATCGATTGTCCGATCTTTACCATTCCTTTGACAGATTGATAAGTAATGTTGATTGCTAAATATGTCTAAAAGGTTCGAACCATATATCTTCAAAATTGTGGGAGATGCGACGTTTTTTCAAAATTGCGTGGGCGGAGGGGGCGTGTCAAAAAATGAAAATAAATTTAATCTGCCTATGTAAATAAAACGCATATATGGTGCGAGTGACTAGCTCCTCTTCTAGAAGCTGAATGTTTATTAAAGTATTGAGTTTTCCCTTTTATACATTTTTTTGGTTTTACCCCAAGCAGAGAAATGCCTTATTACTAACAGATGTGTCCCTTCTTGGGGGTTGCTTATTTTCTAGGTTCTAATTTCTATTTTTGTGCGCCTCGGCTTGAGGCGACCGCAGGTAGCGGTCTTTAAATGCACTTGTTCAAATATCTTTGAACATATTGCGGAGGGCAAACAAATTGTATTTTTACTTTACATGTATTGTTCAATTATTTTTGAACATAAATATTGCAGAGGGCAACAATTTGTATTTTTGACATATATTTTTTTCTCTTCGATAGTGGACTGTATTTTAAATGTGTATATTTCCATATAGGTTTTAAACTTTCTTGCTCAGATTCTTTTACTTTAGTTTTTATTTTTGATTTACAATAAAATATGTTTTGTTCAGCCAATTCAAATAATGCCATGTTTATTTAAAACATCTTGCGCAGGCAAAAAAAACATTTTTGTGAACTTAATTTATTTTGAATGATTTGTCTATGAATTTTGCGTTTTGAATTTTTTAAATTTTATGCAACAGCGAAATCCGCCTTTTGTTGCAGCGGTGCCACACGGGCACTCTACTTTTTATTTCAATATTTTTTTCTTTTAATTTATTCTGCTTCAACAGCGACAACTTCTTCTTATCGGCCGCATGGTATGGTGGTGGTATCAGCCCAGGCGTTTTCGTCTGAGTCGCGCCTGGACAGCGCCTCTCCATTTTCGGGACTCGTACCCGTTGCTCCTCCTTCTCTTCCTTCCTTCTTCCTGATTAAAAGGCACATTTGCCTTAGTTTGCAGTCCCTCCTTACGCTGGGCAGTCCCCAACGCTTGGCAGGCCACTTTTTTGCGAATTTATCGCCGTTTTCCCCCTCACGCAGGGCCAATCCCTAACGCTTGGCAGGCTACTGTGAATCCTTCTCACGACCTTAGGTTTTCCGCGGAATACCTTTCTCTCCCTTCCGATCACCGCCTTAGGCTATCCTTAAATTTGAATGCCTTTTTTCCGACCTGAGCAAATGCCATTCAATTTAGCAAGTTTGCCTTTACAGGGACGAAGGACAAATGATCACTAAAACGCAAATACGCTTGCGAGTGATCCGCTCCACATCACGAAGCTGAGTCTTACGCATGTATGGTGCGTGTGACTCCGCTTCCAGAAGCTGAATGTTTATTAAAGTATTGAGTTTTCCCTTTTATACATTTTTTGGTTTTACCCCAAGCACAGAAATGCCTTATTACTAACAGATGTGTCCCTTCTTGGGGGTTGCTTATTTTCTAGGTTCTAATTTCTATTTTTGTGCGCCTCGGCTTGAGGCGACCGCAGGTAGCGGTCTTTAAATGCACTTGTTCAAATATCTTTGAACACTATGAGTATGAGAAGTTTATGTCCCTTACATGTGAAACCTCTATCTCATACCGTCTCTGAGATCCGTGCGCTCATAGGGACAGAGGTAATAGTGGGCGTGGTCCGACCGGTCCAAAATTTTGCTCGTTTGTTATTTATGCCATTACTATTAAATGTTCCAAGTTACAGCCATCTAACTGGGTCGGTCTAGTTTATGCCAAAATTTTGGACATTCCGGCCACTGTGCGTTGGTGTGGTTCGTAGCGCGCCGCTCTGCACTTCTCTGTACTTTCTTTAGGTTGTTCAGGACGTACTGTTTCTTGAGTGCTGGCCACCATACTAGTGACCCATAAAAATATATGGGGAATAATACAATGTCAGAGATACTTCTTATAGCGCATAATAAAGATTCCATCATCGAATTTCATTTTCTGTGTTTTATTTGTAATTTAAAAAAAAATGAATCACCAAGGTCCGGAAGACCTAAATCGTGAAAATCTTAATAAACTCTTTAAAGATATTTGAAGACCGCTACCTGCGTTTGGGACTCAAGTACGAGGCGCATGAAAATAAACTAGGACCTAAAAACTTTCAAAGAAAGAGACACATCTGTTATCAGTAAATTAGAACTCCAAGTAGCTCAGTAACAAATGGTATGTCAGTGCGATTATTGGAGGTTGAACCAAAACATGTATAGAAAGGAAAATCCAATGTCTTAATAAAACATTCAGCATCTGGAAGGAGTTAGACACTCGCACCATCTAAGCGTTTTACTCAAAATGTTATGTTTATCATAGTTCTCTATTTAGTTTAATTTTGCCCCTCTAGATTTGTATCGCCATCCGTTTCATGGAAACAGCTAGGCACACCACAACTTCTTCATCATTGCCACAAATTCACAGCAACTCATTCGACCGTCACCATCGTTCTCACATACATTTATTATACGCTTAATTACCACATCCTTGGGTGTTGGCTGCAAGTGCTTCATAATGAGACGCAGTTCATCGGTGGTTACAAAACCGTCGGCATTTTTATCAAACATCTGAAACGCCTGAATGAGCTGAAATTGTACATCGCGATCGTATTGAACCATTATGGTGCAGTATTCTTGAAAATCAATTTCACCATTGTTATCCGCATCTGAGGCGCTGATCAGCTCAAGAACTTCATCATCTCTGGGACTTAGGCCCACAGAGCGCATCATTTGACCAAGTTCCTGGGCTGTGATGACACCTTCGGCATTTTTTTCCATGTGATCAAATGCATCTTTATAGGCGGCCAATTGTTGTTCTGAAAGCTGATCCATCCTTTTTTTTAGGAATTATTTTAAATTTTGACAATAAATAAACAAAGAATTTTATGTTTGTGTACTAAATTTTGAAATGAAAGAAATTTAAAGCTTTCTTTAAGGCTTTAGTTGTCAAATTGTTCAGTTTACAATCAAAATTTCCCGGCAAAATATTATGTTGTAAATCGACCCTGTAAAGTTAAGTAAAGCCCAGCCGCCTTAAGCCCTGCCCAGTCATGTCCCAAGTGGATAAAGAATTTGACTTTAGTACCCCACCACCAGAGCCGCGAATTACCATTACGCGTAGCCATGAGCTGACGGATGATCAGGTCAAGGATCTGACGGAAGCCTTCGGTCTATTCGACACCAATAAGGTAGGCATCATTCCCATTAAGCAGTTGAAGCATGTGATGCGTGCCGTGGCCCACAATCCCACGGAGGTTGAGTTGCAGGACTATTATAGTGAATACGATCCAGATAACACGGGAGAGCTTATCCTAAACGATTTTCTGGTTATCATGTGGAAAAGGTATCGTAATATGACACCCGAAGATGAGATTATTTTGGCCTTTCGTGTGTTCGATAAAGAGGGAAATGGTTATATACACGAGTCCGAGTTCCGGCATATAATGACGAATATGGGTGACAAAATGACGGAGGATGAGATTGAGAATATAATACTTGATGCGGACTCTGATGCCGAGGGCAATATCAATTATGTCAATTTCGTGACCATGATGTCACAGACTTGAGTCAAATCCAGGTAGGTCAGCGGCAAATGTCAGTTGGGCTGCCGAATTTAGTTTCCAAAATTCATTCAGCTTCAGCTACAGCTACAACAACAAAAATTCGAAATGACCGATCTAACCGAGGAGCAGATCGCCGAGTTCAAGGAAGCCTTCAATCTATTCGACAAGGATGCCAGCGGCACTATTACTACACGTGAGCTGGGCACTCTAATGCGCTCACTGGGCCAGAACCCCACAGAGGCGGAGCTTCAGGATCTGGTCAATGAGGTGGACACCGACGGCGATGGAGAAATTAATTTCAGCGAATTCTGTGCCATGATGGCCAAGCAACTGCGTGAAAGCGACACCGAAGAGGAATTGCGCGAGGCATTCAAGATTTTTGACCGAGATGGCGATGGCTTCATATCGCCCGCTGAGCTACGTTTTGTGATGATAAATTTGGGCGAGAAGATCACGGATGAGGAGATCGATGAAATGATACGCGAGGCGGATTTCGATGGTGATGGTATGATCAACTATGAGGAGTTTGTCTGGATGATCAGTCAGAAGTAAAGTAAATGACTTTGGCTAAAATCCTTCGGCTATACTCACACCCCACCCAAGTGAGCAAATTTTTCGGTTAAACTTAAATTCAATTTGCTTTTTGCATTAAAAATAAACTTTACCATGGGCTAAGGCGGTCGGGCTTTTTCTCATATCAAAAGTTTCTGTTTCTGTTTCATGTTTTTTCCCAGGTGTTTACATACAAACGTGTATGTACGTATGTGAAATGCCAACTTGCTTAATTGAGAGTCCACAAAACACTGACTCGGCACAAGCCACACAGGAAAAAAACAACAAAGAAATGCCTGTGTGCAGCAGATTTCAATTTCAGATGTGACATCAATAAGCACTTGCTGTGGCATAAATATAATATATACCCAAACACAACGAAGGACATCGCCACATCAGCACATAGACAGAGCATTTAGTTCATTTGTCCAGGAGAAACAAACACCAAACGTAGCCCGGATGCAGCTCGACTGACTGACTGCAAGGGAAATTGAATTTATGTGGACAAGCAGAATGTGTGAGGCTTTGGATCGGCTTTGATGAGCGAGGAACTTTCATTTCGAAACATGAAGTTTGACTGAATACAAATGAGAATTCTTTAAGCCTTAAGGAGATATTCGGATCCGATTGATGGTGGTGCAGCATATCAGCGTTTAAAAATAATATTTTGAATTTTAACAAATGTGTCTATCCAAACGCCACCTCAACCCTCGTGATTGAAGTTCCACTTCATTTAAATAAACGTTTTGAATGATTTTTATTCCAAAATTTCATTTAAGCGTTGAATTAACTGAGCTATTTCCCAAACTCAGCAATAGATGGCGCCACTTCTTTGACCATTTTAGTTATCTTGGTAACTAAATTTATTAAATAATAATATTACTTGCTAAATACAATAAACTGAATATGATCGAAGCGACGCTGGCAGAATTCGCAGGAGAGACTCGTCGTCAGCGATGGAACAAACTTCATCTCGAAAGCGTGCGATGAATATCGATAGGTGGCTGCAGCTATCGCGTGAGGGAACTCATCGGGGATGCCACAGCTACTCCCTCCCCAGTGACCAGGTCGGGAGCGAATATAACCTTACGAGGTCGTTCGTATGTACGTAGCGTCTTTGGTGGTTGTGAGTCGCTTCCAGTTTCTTGTTCCTTCGTCACAAACGCCGGCTTAAATCGCTCCGTTGAAACAGCTATTTCCTTGCCATCGATTTTAATGACAAAGACTCGATCCGTAGGTCGTCTCTCCACCTCGTAGGGCCCAGAATATGGAGGTTCTAATGGTTGTCGTTGGTGCTGGCGATGCTCTACCGTAGACGACGATAGCGGTGAGGGCAGGGTTGCTCCAACGGTTTCTTGACAGGAGCTGCAATTTGTCGCAGAACAACTGTGTCTTGCTGTGAAGATTCGTTGGAGTAGAAGTTATGACGAGAGTAACCTAGCGTAGAGGCCGTTGCTTCGATGGGGCGTCGACAAGCAAGTTCGCCCATGCAGGGTGATTCTCGCTGTGATATTAGTTGTTAAGTCGACGAACTTTATCCGTAGTACTGAGCATGTGCACAGAGTACAGATTTACGTAGTTGTGTCGATGCGTCTATAAACAAGATGTTCGAGTAGGGTTGAGGTTGCCTCACATCAAGGACTTTCGTCTGCCACGCGTTGTGGACTTTGATTGCCACTCGTTGTGGACTTTGATTGCCACTCGTTGTGGACTTTGTGTTGAGATCGAGAACTTGTGAGTAGACTCAGGCTGGCATCAACTGCCAAACAAAGAGCGTCTAGAGTTGAAGCAGGTTGCTTGTGGTCGATTTGGTATGGGCATGAACATCGGCGATGATGAAGGATGCGATGAAGAGCCAAGTTCAGCTGCGCGACGTACTTTCATTGCTGGGAACGATCGTCTGGCAGGCTGCGTACAATGGAAATCGGCGGAATTGGTGAATGTCTAACGAACGTGCGATCGAGGAAATGTACGTGCAGGGTCGGCTGCATACAATGTAAGATCTGATAAATTGGTGGGATGATTGACCAACGTGAGATCAGTTACGTGTAGGTGCAGAGTCGATTGCGTGCATTGTGAAATCGTGTAAAGTTGGAAGAAAATGTTGGCATCACATGTGTATGCTGGAGGAGGCGGCGGCCGCTGTAGTGGGTTCCGCCGTTGTCGAGATCCGAGCATTCATCCGTAGTCCAGTTGTTGATCACAAGATGATGATGCTGGTGCGATAAAGTCCGTGGTGTGACGCAGTGGGCCAGCGATTGCTACTGGGCGCCGATGTAGGACTGAGTTTGTGCAGGTTGCTGCGTTGGGCGTGTCGTGGATAAGGTGTGCACCAATGGGGCACAGAGGACTGCGCGTTGCCGTTTGAAAAGCATCCTGTTGTTGTAGCTGTTGCAGTTGGCGCGTTTGCGTTTGTGTGAACGTACACACATATGTATGTTGGCGTCTGTGTGTCGCCGTTGTCGTGCTCATATGTGTACGTTTCGGTCGAAATTTCACAATTGTTTGAAGAAATTCCATCAGCAAAACATCAGGAATGCAGGATGCAAATGCGCAAGTCCTGGTTGGAGCGCAGCTTCCACGGCGATCGCAGGCTGTGAGTGCAGACGCCATAGGCATGTTTGAATGTGTGTATGCGGGCGTGTTGGCTGCGTGTGTGAGCGTATGTGTCGCTGCTGCATGTGCGTGCCCGTGTGCATTTCACAATACTGAGAACGTAATTTGTGGATCAATTCGTGAAACTGGAATGTTGGTGGATAAACCAACCCCTACGAACTCATCCGATGCGCTCGACCGAAAACATTGTCAAGTCAGCCGTGGGGGTCATTTGACCGATATTGTTTTTCATAAATAAATTACATGTACCAACCTTTCCAATAAATGTATAACCTTTGAAAAATCATCCCCCAGCCATTTTTTGTAACAAAATTTAATTCCAATTTAACATAAGCAACCGAGTCGATACACCCATTTCTGCCTGTCTAGTTGTTTCTGTCCGTTTGAACTCACAGATGTCAGAGATGGTAAGAACTAGAGATTTGGAGTGTATGGAACTAACACTCCCTAAGCCTGCAAGCACTCGATTATGTATGCTTTTTGTGCAGTGCTCTAAGCGAATCTTTGTTTAAGATGAAGTTGCAATTGTTGTGATGTCTCGATTACTTTTCCGCTTGTTGGTTGGTTGATATTTCCTTTTAGTTTCAAACAGTATCCAAATGACACAGCTACATAAAATCCACCACAAAGAATCCTATTTAAAGTTTCGTTTAACTTTGAAGGAATTTCAATACTTAAGGGCAAATGTTGTCCCACTTTCATACACATCGATTTGAACTATTTCTTTGAGTTTTTTTCATTTTTTTTGCGGTTTGCCGCCCACGTTACCATTCAGAGTGTCATTTGAAACACTTGTGCACAGTCACTTGGACATGCAAAAAGGCGCATGCAAGTGACGAGCTCCCCGAACAAGGACAACAAATGTGCAAAAAAAAAATAGAAATTTCAGACAGTTGCGGTTTTTGACTGCCTGGCATAGAGTTTCAACTAAAGCCTCAGCTGGTTAAAGTGTTAAGCTTGGAATTCTACAATAATTGGAGCTGAAGGAGGCCAGCTTAAGCTCAATTTATTATGCCTAGTTGCGGTTAGTAGTCAACCAGAAAGTGTGCAAACTTGTCAAACGAAACCCCTTTTTTCCTTAAGTAAAAGCTGCCTCTCAATCAAATGGCTAAAGACCAAAGCTTTCAGCGAACCCTTTTCGGATTAACAGATCAACGCACAAATGACCCAAGCAATCGTCTGGGGTTTTCTTTTTTACGCTCCTCAGCTGCCATTTCGATAAGGATATAAAGCTTATCAAGGCTAAAGGACTTTGACGACCCAATTAATTTCGTGCCCAAATAAAAAATGAGAGAAGAGAAAAATAACATGAAAATGTTGCCACATGCGTTGTTAGTCCACTTCTTTTTTCCAAAGAAAGGAAGCGAAAACTTGAGAGTGCTGAAAAACGTAAACGTAAAGTTAAATTGCGCGGAAAAGTTATGCCGCCCCTCGACCCCCTCACAACTTTGTTAAGCATTTCATTTTCTACTCTCCACGTTGGCTTAGCAAACTACTTGAAATGTAAAAATGTTCGAGCTGGAACTGAAAAGAAAAACTTGCGGAAACTTTGAAGGCTCACATAATTATGCGCATTGCACCGCTGGCCCTGGCCCTGATCTCTATGTACCTAATCTCTGCCCCAGCCACGCGTGGCTATCATCTGAAAGAGCAGGTGAGCTGGACAGCATTTCGCCCAGAAATGGTCTAAAAAATCTTCCTTCCGCAGCGCAAACGCATGAGTCACATGGAACACAACGACGGCGGCAGCGGCCGCACTTGTGGCATGAGTCTGGGGCGCGGCAATTCCAAGCAAACTGCCTCTAGCATTGCACAGAAGGCTGCCATGGAGGCCAAACAGGCGTCGGATACCCAGCAGCCCGCTGCTGAGGCAGCTGCCCGACAGGTCAAAGCCCAATTGGCTGAGAAGGCATTCGCAGCGGCCAAAGCAGCGGAGGCTGCCCTGGCTGGCAAGCAGCAAATTGTGGAGCAACTGCAGGAGGAAGTGCGAGAGGCGGAAATGGTGGTCCAGGAGGAGGGTTCGTCGATGTCGGGCTCGCAGTGTAATCTGAATGCTGCAGCTGCTGCGGCAAAGCAGGCTGCTTTATTGCTGCAGGCCTTGCAGAATGCCATTAGGATTGCACAGGAAAATCTGGGAAATGCCGAATCGGCAGCCAGTGGTGCACAGCAAGAGATGATCGAGAAAACTCAGCTGGTGGAGGCGGCACGCAATCGCGTGGAAATGTTAATCAGGCAACTTAATATATTTATATTTATTTTATTTAATATCCCAATGACACAAGGCATAGTGCTTATAAATGATGTCATCGGTCACAATAGGTGTTTACAAAAAAAAAAAAATAGTAATAATAAAAGTAATATTAATAGTAAAAATAATAGCAGTAATTAAGACTAACAATGATCATTATGTTTGATATTTTTAATTTTTAATTTGGATAGAGAAAATTAAATTAGACTAGGTAGAACTAGAGATAGATTAAATTAAGTTGAACTAGAGTTAGAATGTGCCTTTAGATAGTCGGATAATTTAAGTTTGAAATGCGTTGCGCTCCTTATGCTCTTAATGTAATGTGGTAGGTCATTCCAATAGCGAACTGCCTGAATAAAAAATTGCTTTTCACAACTAGCGAGTTTAACCCGCTTACAAACTATGTTGTTGGTTCTTCTCGATGACACAAGTTGCACATTGTCATATAAATACTTAGGCTCTCTAGTTGTCAAAATCTTATGCAGCAGTAATAATGTTCTCAGTCTAATCCAGTCTTCTAGGCTTAAGTCAAAAATTTTATGAGCATATCTAGTTATATGATCTCTTCGATTACGGTTAAATGCATATCTTGCAATTGAATTTAATGCCACTTGTAGTTTCTGCATGCTGCCAGCATCAGAGGAACCAAAAATTTCTATTCCATAAAAAGGGTTGGAATTAGGCATGATTTTGCAACTAGAAGCCTAAGATTAAGAGGGATGAGTTTTTGCGTGATAGACAGCTGTCGTATAATTCCGTATATTTTTCCAGTTGCTTGTGCAATATGGCTGGACCACGTAAGAGCCGTGTTGAAATGGATACCAAGGTTTTTGGCTTGTTCAGCATATGTAATTGCAGTGTTGTTGACAACGACCCTTGGTAGCTCACTAACGTTCAATGGCTTTTTGTAGATAAGCAGACAGGTTGACTTAATTGGGTTTAGTCCCAGGCCATTAAATTTCGCCCAGTTGCTAATTTTTAAAATTTCGTCGTTAGTAATTCTAATACACTCATTAATTTCTTGTAAGGGACGACTAACATAAAGTTGTACATCATCAGCATATAGGTGGACATTACATTCGGACAAACATTGAGGTAGGTCATTAATATATAAGGTAAATAGCAACGGTCCGAGGACCGAACCTTGGGGAACACCTCGTGAAAGCGGTAAGAACCCGGAAGAGCGTGTTTCGGTTACTACTGCCTGTGATCTATTACTGAGGTATGTATCAATAAGACCTATTGCGGTTGACGAAAAATTATATATTTTACTTAATTTAGTACTTAATACTCTATGGTTTACAGTATCAAACGCTTTGCTGTAGTCTAATAATGTTAAGCAAGTAACATTGCTATCATCTACCTGACTACGAATGTCTTCCACTATTTTCAAAATTGCTGTTGTGCAACTTTTACCTTTCTTAAAGCCCGATTGTTTGTCGCTGAGCATTAAGTTTTCGTTTAGAAATCTTAGCATCTGAGATACCATTAATTTCTCAAACACTTTGGAAAGGAATGGCAGAATTGAAATTGGTCTAAACTCGCCTTTAGATTTCGGTATTGGTAGAATTTTAGCAACTTTCCAGCAGGTAGGAAATTCTGAGGTTGTAAACACAGTGTTCATAATGTGTGTAACGTGATTTAGCAGCTTTGGTAAAAGTATTTTGAAGAACCTTGGGTTCACTCCATCTAGACCTTCAGCATTAGACTTAACTTGTAGTATACATTCAAGCACATCACATGGACTAACACAGACAAAACCTAAACTATTATCACAGAGGGGTACAGAGTTCAGGTACAAGTTTTGCACTGGTTCAGGTACGTCAGCTCTAACAAATCTCATATTTAAGTCGTCCACATCAATTTCAGATTTAGGTAATGACACCGGTTTTCCTACACCAAGACTCTTTAACTCTTTCCATATTTGGCCAGGAGTTGTTGCATTGCCGAATTTAGAACTAAAGAAATCTCTTTTAGCAGTTGCAATCATGCTGGTTGTTTTCGCTCTGATCTGTTTAAATATTTTGTGCAAATCATCAGTTCTATATCGTTTCCATCGATTAAAAGCACTATCCCGCTTCCGAATTTGTGTTTTAATTTGTGCGCTAAACCACGACTGCTGATTCGGTTTCTTTATTTTTGATTTTAATGGTACACATATATCAAATAGGTATGTGATATTCGAGTTGAGAACCATAAGTTGACTTTGCGCAGTCGACAAGTCATAAATAGAAGTCCAGTCACAGTTATCAAATTCAGTCTGTAAGGTATCATAGTTAATAGATTTAAAGTCCCTATAGTTAATTGTCTGGTTAGCATATTCTACTGGAAATTCATACGTCAGGAAGATCATATCGTGTCTGGAAAATGCTGGGGCAGACACCTGGTCATAAAGAATGACTTTTCTTGGATCACTAACGAAGAATATATCTAACAGGGTGCTGCAGTGGCTAGTAAAATGAGTGGGCTCAGAACTGTTTACTAGTGATAAGCCTAATGATTCCATTTCGGACAAAATAAGTTTTTCGATAAGCATGTTGCTGTTTAGATCACCAGTCAAAATAACATTAGGATACGACACAGAAATTTCGGACACTACACGTATTATTTCATCAAATTCAGTGGATTGATGCGGTCTATAGATACATCCAACCAAAGTTTGAGTACTTAAGCTTTTGTTTGTAACCTCAACGAACAAGTACTCGACAGGGCTTTCCCCAGGATTACTCCGTATGAGTTTACAGCTAAGTTTTGTACTAACATAAACAGCCACACCACCAGCATGACCCACCCGGTCTGATCTGTACAACGAATAACCATCACATTCAAATAGAACATCACTAGAGTTACACACAAACCAAGTTTCGGACACACATATAATATCGACATTAGAATTAACAAATATTTGCCTAAACTCATCCATCTTTTTACACAAACTTTGAGCATTTAAATGAACTACTTTAAAACCTTCCTTTTGTCTACTTAAGATTCTTATCAGACTGCTCGCTATGCAGCTATTTGTATTGACCTGCATTGTTATTAAGAGAAATGACAGTTTGGAACGCACGCTGAGACAGCAAAGAGGCACACCTAAATCTAGACATACTTATAAAAACTAATAAAAATAAATTATAAAAGTATACTGGGAGATCAATTACAAGTACATTAAAGTTTTTAACGAAAATTATTGTTATTAATTGAAACCCCAGAGCCAGCTGGAGTATCAGTTGAGCCAGCATCAGGGTGGGCCACCGAGAGAGTGACAGGGAGAGCATCAGAGAGAGCATCAGGGAGAGGATTGGCGTCGTTAAGCTGTAACTCAACAGCTGAAGAGGGGGGGTCAGCAGGTAAGAGCGACGAAAGCTGTTCGATTTGCTCAATGCGAAAAATATCATCTCGTCCAATACATTTTACATGCACAGTCCCACGGCGTGTGAACACAGTTGACAGTGACTTATGCTTTTTCATTTTTTATTAAGACAACCAGTTATCAGTACCGAAACAGAAACAAATATATGGATGAATTACAGTTTTATTTCTTCTAGTAAATTCTTCAATTAGAAGTATGTAGAGAAGTCACTGAAGGCTGCGCTTCACGGTTGCGGCCGTTCCTGCCCACAGTCTATTTATACGGTGTTGCTTATAAATAAGCTATAGTCCATTTGATAATTCCCAAACTTTGAGGATCTAAAAATAATGTGGTTTACTACTGTGGGCAAAAAAAAACTGGAATTTCTTTATAAATTTAAAAAAAATACTGCAATGTTGTGTATTCGTCAATTTCCTCTTCGATTCAATTTCTATCTCTTTTATCGATTAAAAACGGTATCCACGGACCGGTGTTAGAGTTTAGCGATTTGCCCATGGTAGCCCTAATGGTCACTCAAAATGGTTTTCAATGTTATGTATCTAATAGTACATTAATGGGCCAGGATTGGTCACGGTGCTTAGTATCTGTCTAGAAGGTTCGTGCGGACATGGCCCATGGAACCCCGCTCGTGAACCATGCTTTCCGAAATGGACAGGCTTAAACATTTAATCCCACATTAGAGCGTGGATAAAACGCATCTCTTTGTGGGAAATGGGCTCACTTCATCTAAGTTAGGTCTTAGTATACGGACCAAAAATACATTCGATTCCTGCTCCATATTTGTTTGTTACTAAATTAAATTCAAATTTGACTACTTTTAAAATGATACGGAAAATTCGTTGACGAAATTTCGATTAGGTAAACGTGTCGGAGACGTTATATTTGTGGAAAGATTGAAGGTTTTTACAGTGGTTAAAACTTATTAAAAGCAATCATTTAAGATTGTATCAGTCAAGTTTCATATCGGCGTCCACCCTAATGTGCATTGTACAATAAACATTTTACATACATATGAATTTATTTACTAAAATTGGCTCCTTATTTACTATGCTAATCAGCACAAACGAAAGAATGCGAAAGAGAAAGGGACATCGCAGCTAACTAAAATCTTTACCTACCTCATCTTTCCTTATATTTTTTATTTCACAGCCAATTTGCTTGTATGAAAACTTAAGTATTCACACATGTGGTTGTTGTTTGAGCGATCGCCTTTTGCTAGTTACTTTCTTTCCTTCAATGTGAATGGAAAATAAAGCCTTAAGAGAAAAAAAAATTTCTGTCCCTCCGTCATCTTGACTGCTTGTCAGCTTGGCGCTGTGATCTTGATAGTGAATGGAAGTGAGTTTTGTCTTTTTGAAATGAGTGATGCCTCGATCAAAATTCAAATCTAAAACCCTATCCGCTCGTTGCGGAGCAGAAGGAATCATTTCCGACCATATGAAGTATATATATTCTTGATCAGCATCAACAGCCGAGTCGATTTCGCCTTGTCCGTCTGTCCGTCCGTCCGTCCGTCCGTCCGTCTGTCTGTATGAACACCTAGATCTCAGAGGTTTGACATGTATGGGACAAATGCTTCTTTTATCTGCACGCAGATCAAGTTTGTTTCAAATTTTGGCCCCGCCCCCGCAATTTGGAAAAAAGTTATATCTCCTACAGTTTTAAAGATAGAGGATTCGTACCTTCTAGAGATAGTTAGTAATTAGCAAAATGAATCGATTTGCCGAAAGAATGATAAATATCGGATGAACGGTTCTAAAGTTATAAGCAAAAAAGTGAACCAAGCCCTCCCCGCTACCACTATACTTTTTGGATGGTCACACTAAGGAACGCAGGAACACTGTTAAACATGTTATTTTATGAGTAACGGGTATATCGAAGTCGGTTAGAGCCGACTTTAACTTACGCGTTTTTTTTTGTTTTTGGTTTCCTGCAGCTTTAGGTGTATGATTGCTGCAAGGTTATATACGTTATCGACGGTAGAGTATCCCTCTCTGAATCCGGCTTGATACTCGTTCAAACTATTATTTCGGTTAACCCACTTCCTCAGTCTATAATATATTACGCTCATAAGAATTTTTGATATGCAGTTGATAAAAGAAATACCACGGTAATTTTCAGGCATGCACATATCACCTTTTTTATAGATTGGGAATACAATAATTGTAGAGCAACACTTTTCAATATAACCTCCATTCAGAATAGTATTGTATGCTTTGGTTGACAAAAAATTCGTATGGAATCCGATCTTCTCCTGGAGCTTTGTTTTCCTTTGCCATTTTGAGTGCATATTGCACTTCAGTTAAAACAATTTCTTTAACTAAACAAAGTTACGGGAGTAATAAAAATAGCATCCTTGTGTAATGGGATTGAGTAGAGAACTAAAGTGCTGTTGAAAGATGTTTGCTTGAATGCTTGGGCTGATTTTAAATTCTGTACCTCTAATCTCTTGCACCATACGCCACCACTGCTTGCTGTCATTTACTTCATCCAGCTTAGTTTCCAGTTGTTTATAGTGGTTTTCCCTTCCGTTCCTTATGCAATGTTGCTTCTTGTATATTTTTTTTTTGGATTTATATATATTTTATTTAAAGCTATAATCTTGAAACCTGGCCTACGGCTTTTTATTTTGATTTGTATATTTTATTCGATCAGGGCCACTTTTGAACTTGTATCGAAAATGGTTTTGGAAATGGTTTAAAAGTTTTTCAGTTCTTTGTTGGTATTTTCTTGTTATTATTATGTTTTTTTTATTAAATCTGGACCGGAATCGAACCTGTTAAAAAATGGTTCAGAGCCACATTTCAGGAGTTATTTAAGCTCTGAACTTTAACTTAAAATTGTTGGTTGGTGGTATGGAGTTGGATATTTTACTGGTTCACGGTCGGTACCGAATCGGTTTCGTACCGATTCAAAAAGAGTTTAGAGCCACATCTCAGAAGATATTTAAGCTATATATTAACTTGTACCACACAGCATTTATTCAGTTTTTTTTATATTTTTTTTTAAATTTCTGCCACGCCCCTGGCCATTTACAGTTTTCAATCCATTTTGGAAAGAATACAAATCTCCCTCAATTTAGCATATAGCTGTTTCGTACCTTCAAAAGATATTTAGTACCAAGATTATTAATCGATTTCCCGAAGAATAATGATGGATGAACGATACTCAAGTTATGACCAAAAGAATGTTCGCTGCAGCAGCGCAATAGCACGAGTTTATTTTGCCATGTCCGTCCGTCCCTCTGTCCGTCTGTCTGTCCGTAAGAACGAAGATATCTCAGAGATTGTTTGAGGTAAGGGTTTGACAAGTATGGGACATATATTTCTTATACCTGTAGGCAGATCAAGTTTATTTTCTATTTTTGCCACTCCCCCTCCCGTCCCGGCAAATTTGAAAAAAACGTCATATTTCCCACATTTTTTGTAAATTTTGACTTTTTTATAATATTCAAGAAGTGAGCATTATTTTTGGACGTTTTTACAATATTCAAGAAGAACGCTTACTTCTTCTTTTTAGTTTTATTTATTAATTAAAACTAACTAACTAAAAAAACTAAACTCTATTTTAAATACCTCCGACTCCATAGCACATAGATAGATAAAAAAAACAATTATCAAAAATAAAAATCGTATCTATTATTTTTAGGTTTCGCAATTTCTTGCTATGTGAACGCTCGTTAATTGTGGATGCTTAGCGAGAATTTGATGTATACTGAAATTAATTGTTCGGAAATCGCCAAGACTATTTTACTACTAGAGGAGCAAGGCCGAAGTCGTATAGAATCAGTGCAGATTATTCTCAATACTTAAGTCTCTAAAGCTTACACCAAATTCGTAGTTCTTGTTTTTCACGCGGTAGCGGCTATCGATATATCGATAATAAAACATTTAATCCAAATTTGCAGATAAAAAGTAGCGCATTAAAACTATGCCAGCGGCTGGAGAAGATGATGAGCCGGCAGAGAGCAGCAACCAGGATGTGGAATCAGCAGCAGCAACGCCAGCGGTGTCCGAAATAGCAGCGTCCAGTGTAAGAGAATTTTCCTACTCTTAGTTCTTCTTATTTCTGTTTATTCCCTCTTGTAGCTGGAATTGTGATCGTCAAGTGTATGGAGAATGTAAAAACGGGAGTGCCAGAGGTGCATTTATGTGCCGGATAGATTGAAAGCCCGGCTTCTACATTTTGCAGAATACAACTCCGGTGAGGACGAAACATTAGTACGAATTCATATAAAAGAAAGACAAATTAGATACAAACATGCACTAAGGTCCAGCGCTTGTTTAAAATAAGTTAAGAAAGAAATCAAAACGTCCTTCAGCATTTGCAGAAAACCAGGAGGAGAAACATTTGTACGATTCAAATAAAGAAAATCAAATAGCCTTGTTTAAAAAAGTTAAGAAAGAATCACCTGCTTCTTCATTATGCAGAATAAAACTCCGGTGAGGAAGAAACATTTGTACGAATTCAAATAAAAGAAAGTCAAATTAAATACAAGCAAACATGCACTAAGGTGAAGCGCTTGTTTAAAATAAGTTAAGAAAGAAATCAAAACGTCCTTCCAGCGCAATGCTCAGCAGACTAATGAGAAGGCTGAAATATAAAATTTTAGACTAAAATTTTGTTCGGTCAGAGCCAACTAGGATGGAATTAAAATTTGACAATGATTTTGGCGGGACTTTTAAACTGCACCCTGAGAAATGTAGCTCGAATTGGCGAGACCGAAATCGGCTTCAACTTAGATTTCTTTCTTCTTCATTTTTAAGGACAAAAACTGCTCGAATACGAGAAGACGATTGATCTCGATTTCGGGCTTGTGAGCGAGAAAAGTGCGGGATGCCATTAACGGAGAGCGTGAGCAAAAATGAGAACAACTCTCGCTCTCAGCATTGTCATACTGCGCCGCGACGCGTCGGCTGGTACGACTCTACTTATGGCGCCGCGGTAGTAATCAATTGAAAATGAGAATCCAAAGAAAGCGAATGTGTAAAATATCGCGTCTTTAATTTGTGTTAGTGTATGTGCTTCTTTGTTGGTTCGAGAAATTTGTATTGTGCTGTCTTTTTGGAACTTCTGATTTTAATGCGTGTGCAAAAAACAAAAAATAAAATTTGTTTTTTTTTAACGCTTAAAGATGTGCGTTTACAAGTATTTAACTGCTCAGGCCAAAGAAAGAAATGGAATCACAACGCGTTTCAAAAACAATGTATTTGTTTGAAAAACTTTGTGTTCTTTTTTTCAATTTCTTAGAATCTGTCTTAACGTTTGAGAGTACATATGTAAATATGTGGAAAAAAGACATTAAGGAAGCCATTCCACTAAATGGCCTGGTACTGACTCATCAGAAAATATTTCTTTGGAGAAAGTCTAAGGTAAGCGAAAAAATGTATTTAGAAATAAAATAATTGGTATTATTTATATTTTGATTGTAAAACTTCGGTGTAACTTCGGTTGAGCGGAAGTTAACTTCCGTGCCATCGGTTGAATCGGCATCTTCAAAGAACTCCAAAGTGTAATACTGACTGTCGACGTCAACAACGGATATATGTATGTAACATCCGTTAAGCAACGGCAAAATTATTTTTAGTTTTACTATGTAAAATCATTTGAATTTTCAGTTATAATAAATATAATTAAGGCCCTCGTCTGGTCAAGAGGGCTACATTTTATATGTTTTTTAAAAATTCGTGGAAAGATATGGGGAAGAAATTTTGTAATTCTGTTTTTTGTATTTGGTTGTACAATTCATTATAAAAAATACAAAATTAAAAATTTGTGAATGCGAGGGCTGTTTTCGGGATCCAAAGTAACGCTCTTCCAAAAAGATGTGTCGATGGTGCCCACATTTCCGGGAGTTACAATTATCAGAAACAAAACGGAGAATGGAAAGTTGGTTAGTATGAATGCCTTTATCATCCATAGCAGAATTGTGTAAATAAAATTGAATTTGAAAAAAATTACGGCCTTTAAAAAACGAAAAATCGATTTTTGGCCTTTTTAGTCCAGTGTACAAAAAAATAGTAAAAACTGTTTTTTCTCAAAGATTGATGATAGCCACGCTAATTTTGCGTCCATAAAGCCCTACATCATCAAAATCGGTTTGGTAGAACTTAAGAAAACGTGGGCACCATTTTGAAAATCGTGGTTTCGAGAAAAACGCGTTTAAAGATTGAAGTAATGTGAAAATTACCTGTATTTGTGAAGACCATGTCGACAAAAATGACTATAACTCCGAAAGTATTTCGAATTTTGAAAAAATCCTTTTGGGATAATATTTTTGAAATTCTAGCTAAAAAATAAAAAACAAAAAATAATGTTGAAAAAAATTTTCTAGACCAGACGAGGGCCTTAAATAAAATTTTGAAACATCAGTATGTTTTACTTAAATGCAAGAAGATCTAGTCTTGAAATCGATACTTTTTACACTAACTTTCAAGCAGCTTTATGCTTGAAGCCAAGACTATTTAAACTTACCTTCAGGAAGATTTATTCTTAGAATCGAGACTATTCATGCTTGCAGCCAATAAGATCTATGCTTGATATGAAGCCGATTTAATTTAAAACCAAGAATTTCAATCTCAAAAATTTCAGTATTTTCGGCTTGGATCTGAGAATATTCTCTTATCGTTCCTCTGACATCAAAACTGCTTGATATCAAGCACGATCGGCTTGGTTTTTTCTGGTTTTATCATATACCAAAATATAATGCAGCTCTTCAAGTTTTAGACAAATCTTTAATAAAGCATGAAAAATCCAAGTGGAGGTAATACCTTTACTTTTTAGACTGCCGATTTCTATAGACCAATTAAAAGGCAAATCAAGAGTTATAAGTTAAGCCCATTTTTAAAATACGACAATCCCGTTCGACATCACGGAAATGCCTAAATATTTTATTGCGATTTCAAAACTTAGAGATATATAATTAGTGAGTTTAGCTGTCTCTAGGTCCGAAAAAGTTGTGTTTATTCACAACTGAAAACAACTTATGCATTATTGTACACCAGAAATGAGCTAGTTGCCTATACGGTACCGTTTCATCATTCTCCCAAATGAATCTTCAGTAGGCTTATCGCTGGAGAACACATCGCTTCACCTAATCGGTTGGGAACCTCAAAAAACAATGAAAGTAAATAAATAAGCTTAAGCTTTAGCTCAAAGTTTCAAGTCCAAAAAGCTACAGCTCTTGAGAGAGCTTAGAACTGGCCGTTAATTTTGAATGCAAGCATCCAAAAAAGCGTTTGCGTTGTTTCTTGAAACTTTTGTTAGTTTCGTTTACAAAACAAGAGAGCGTGCCGTCTCTTATATAGAGTTTGTATTTATCTGGCGACCTTTCTTATATTTAATTAGTGAGTTTAGCTGGCTCTAGGTCTTGAAAAGTGTATTATATCTGAATCATCTCCGACCAAATAAAGTACATATATTCTTGATCAGCATGACTAGCTGAGTCGATTAAGCTTTGCCCGTCCGTCTGTCTGTTTCTACGAGAAATACTCCCTCAGTTTTGGAGCTATCGAGCTGAAACTTTGCACAGAGTCTTCTTTTTACGGCACGCTGCTAATATGTCAGAACCGACCGGATCGGATGACTAATTCTTGTAGCTGACATACAAATGTTCGTTCGGAAAATGGGTTTTAGTAAGAAATACTGTTTTGTTCTCAATATTACTGCTAACAAACACGGTCATGGGTAATATTGAATGTTTTAAGCTGATCTGCGAAGTTTGGTCGAAGTCGCTAACCGTTGAGACAAGCTATTTCAAGTGTATCAAAACTTCGGTTCAGACGAAGTGAGCTCGTCTGCCTGTCTCGTTTGCATAGTATTTACTATCAAAATTTCTTGTAGCTTGAAATTAACAAAGTTGTTAATTTGAAACCAATGATTGGATATTAAAAAGTTATTTTAGTTATATTTTTGTTAATTTTAAAACATTTTAAGGTTTAATATTGTTCAAAAAATGTAAAAAAATTACAAAATTTTTAATAGTTTTTGGGCTATAACTTCCAAAAGCGCGATGATATCGAAAAACTGAAAATTTGTACAATAAGAAGAAACAAAGGACTACCAACTATTTCTATTTTTAAAATTTTAATTCAGAAGAAAATTTTTCAGAATTATTTAAACTTGGGAAAAAATTGATTTTACCAAAAAATAACCATTTTTATACCCTGTACCCATTGAAAATGGGTAAAAGGGGATCATGAAGTTGTGCAAATGTATGTAACAGGGAGAAGGAAACATTTCCGACCCTATAAAGTATATATATTCTTGATCAGCATCAACAGCCGAGTTGATATAGCCATGTCCGTCTGTCCGTCCGTCTGTCCGTCCGTCTGTCCGTCTGTCTGTATGAACGCGTCGATCTCAGAGATGGTAAAAGATAGAGGTTTGACATGTATGGGGCAAATGCTTCTTTTATCTGTACGCTGATCAAGTTTGTTTCAAATTTTGGCCACGCCCCCTCCCGCCCCCGCAATTTGGAAAAAACGTTATATCTCCCACAGTTTTGAAGATAGACGATTCGTACTTTCGAGAGATAGTTAGTAATTAGCAAAATAAACCGATTTGCCGAAGAAATGATAAAAATCGGATGAACGGTTCAGAAGTTATGAGCAAAAATGCGAACCAAGCCCCCTTGGTTCCACCCACCCTAAAAAATGTTGCATACCTTTCGGATGGTCACCCTAAGGAAAGCAGGAGCACTGTTAAACATGTTTTTTCATGAGTAACGGGTTTATCGAAGTCGGTTAGAGCCGACTTTAACTTACGCTCTCGTTGTCATTTGTACAGGGTATATTGAAGTCGGGCTACTCGACTTCAACGGTCTTACTTGTTCAATATTGAAATCTAAAAATTTGTACCTTATCAGCAAAATCAAAACATCGTGATTGGTTTTTCTGTAACGTTATTCAATGCTGCTCACATTAAAATAAATTTTATTGGAATAGGACACTTAATGTGGCCACAGGACCAACAAATGTAAATATACCTCGCTAAGCACACGGTTATGCAAATATCTTGTAAGCCTGACGTGCTAGGAGAAAACGGACAATTTGTTTGAGTTCAGCGGCCAAACATTCTTAAGGAACGGTTGCTAATTTCTCTGTTGCAAAAGTTGGCATTATTTTGTAAACTTGTATTACCGTCCATTTTTATAATTGTCTAAAATTTCCACTGAATTTTCCATATTTGGTTTGCGACAAAAAAGCAGCTGCCAAGCTATTGACTTAGGGCGATATACAAATATCTGGCTAATAAAAATCTCAAATACTTAAGTAAACGTTATAATTTGTCATCTGCCTGAGTTACATTTGTATATTGTTACAAGATGATGGGCTTATGTCATCATCGTAAATCCGGCTAATGGCCTCAACTGCTAGTTTCATGATGGCACTGGCAACTCCGCTTCCCTAAACTGGTATTTAAACTCCTGGACATTATTAACAAAATCATTTGCTCTCACAAATTTATTTGAGAAGTTGGCATCGGGCGCTTTTCCACCTGCGATATCAATTTCTTTGATAAGATAAAACAATATTATTGTACTTTAATTTACACCATATCGCTAATTCCATTCCAAACTGAACATCGAAATTGATTTACCAAAAGACCTAGCAATTAAAATACTCGGACAATCATCACAAATTTGCCATACTTTTTTATATAGCCTCCAGAGAATCGTCCTCCCGGACTTATTTAATGATATTTTTTAATAGATCATTTTTTAAAAAATACTTTAGATATTCTACTTAATTTAAAATAATTAAAACAACATTAATCACGTCACCAAAAAAAAAATTCCTTTTATTTCGCCATTTAAGTCAAATGCATTTTCTGATTTCTAATGCCTTTTCTCCTTAAATAGTTTTCCACATAATTGTCCCACCTGCTCCGTCTCCTTGTATTGAAATTACAATAAACTTGAAGTGCTTAGGGCAGGTATTCGTTGTTTCGAGTTTTCCCTAAACTGGCGCACTTTACATAAATTTCAACTTGAGGCATTGCACTTACTTGACACATTTCGTTTACCCTGCCGCGAGACGACTTTGTTGTTGTTCATTTGCAAAAAGTAAGAAAAAACAGTTTTGTCTTTGCTTCAGCTCGGGTAACAATTTACGGTTAAAAGCTCAACATTGTAACACTGGTTTTTCACTTTTCACTAAGTACCGGGTTTGTGTTGCACATAAAAAAAGAAGAAAAAAAGTAGCCGCGCGCAGGCAGGCTGCAAGAAGGCGGAGATGCCTGCTGAGTAATCTGCACAAGTTTTGTCGACGTCTTTTGTGCAACGTGCGAAGTTTGTCACTCCGTCAGTTCAGTGAAATGGCAACGGCAACACTTTGTCTATGCTATGCATCCGCCCTGTAATCCACTTCCCGAGACACAACCCCACATACACACACAGCGGCAGGTGAGAGTGGCACAGTCAAAGAGTGGGCCAAAATGTCGTGTCAACACAAGTTTTGCATTTGGCGATGTAGTGCTCCTTTGTCACCGCACTCTTTCGCCCTCCCCCTGTCTTTCTTTTGCACTTTTAAGTAGTTAAATGAGTTTTCATAGTTTGGCGCCCTGCCTGGGCAATAACCCTTCCTATGGCCATCTAACCCCTTGATACTGAGTGTAAATTAATTCTTTTTTTGGTTTTCTTTTGCTTTCGCTTTATAAACTTGCCTCGGGGGTGCATTTGCTTGGTAAAAGTTTGTGTTTCGTGCATTTTTATTAATATTTAGCAGAAGAAACTGTTTAGCAATTTCGCTGAAGAAAGTTTCGGTAACTAAATGAGAGTTATGTTTGTGTTTTGGGAAATGATCGCGGGGGAATGTTGATAAATATTTTATCGTAAATTCTTATGCATTTAACAAAGCTGTTTGGGCGCTCCTTTAAAAGAGTAAGTAAGGGTTCAAGGCTTTTTTTGTCAGACATGGCAAGTGTATCTAGAATGGCTACTCAGAATTATCCATAAAAGTTCTTTAATCTGTTAGTACAATTCGATTTAAAAATTCTTTTTAATCCTTAATCCAATTTCGTGTTCCTTACACTAGAGTGAGCCTTTACTCTGCATTTGTGCACACCAAGTTTAAGGTAGCTTCATTTACTTCCTCTAAAGTGGTCTGAAGAAATACTCTAAAAAGTTCTAAACTCCAGTAGAGCGAAGAAGAAGAAGTTTACAATAGAAATTAAGGGTTGGAAACAGAGAAGATATCTTAATAAAAGCAAACTTACTCGCCTGAGTGAGGCGGTACAAATTCAAACTTATAACCGTCACCTAAATGTAAATCTTACAACTATCTCACCCATTCTCCCTTCACCCAAACCATTTTGATAAACTTAATTAATTTTGAAAATGTAAACCACTTTTATTTTCTGAATAGGTTGCATCGAATGAATAAATTATGTAATTTGTTATAATTTGCATTTTATAATTACTAAGTGTATGCGCAGCGATGCTCGGGTCCTTTGTATGGCTATTAATTCTGTGTAAAATATACTGCATTTTTTTAGCCATGCTTTGCAAAGAATTAGACTATCTAGAACTAGAAACTATCAGGCATGTTCTCAATTCCATTTCCACGGCAACTTTTCTTTCTCCGACAAAACAAAAATGTTTTTCATTTTAAAAATTAACGCTTGATCGTCAGTGGAATGAAAAGTAAGTGAACTTTCATTTACTCTGTGATCAATTAATAATTTATAAGTCGAAACCAAAAAATTCTGAAAGGGTGTGATGGTAATATAAAAACCCTATCTGGGTTTGGTTTGATTAGCTACCGTTTTCTTTTTATTGACCTTTGGACTTTTCAGCTTCAGAGTAGGAACGATTCCATATCTCGTAAACTATTTTGAATTTGGCTTTTAAAGTGTGATTTTTTAGCTATTATCTTTTTAGCAACACTGGCTTAAGCTCACAGCTCACGCACGTTTTGTGTTTTGTTTCACTGTCAAACATCTTCAGTTTGGTCTATAATTTAACCGTGGATTGTTTTACAAACGAAAAACGCTTGCAAATTATTGAATTGTATTATCAAAATGCGTGCTCTGTTGAGAAAGTTCATCGCGCGCTTCTTCCATTTTATGGTCAGTTTAATCGACCCACTGAAGCGGCTATTCAGGCTATTTACATATGGACGTTGACGTACAATGCGCAGTACGTTCA
>JAEIFU010000636.1:0-111722 GCA_018904235.1 Lordiphosa stackelbergi
TTCAGCGGTAAAAATGGATGTGTAAGAAGGAAGGATCCCTCTCTTAAGTACAATGTCTTCTGTTGTAATGGCAAATGATGTGGAGTGAGTAGATTTGGAACCGTCTGTATAAATGAAGTGGTGTTGGGTGTGATTGTTTTGGAAGTTTCGGAATTTTTGTTGAAATACGGCCGGGTTTGTCTGGTTCTTTGCTTATTTATGTAAACTTGTGTCTATTGTCTTAGAGTTCAGATGCCAAGGGGGTCTGTTGGTCTTAACTATTGTCTGCGGCTTGAAAGGTATGTAATTGGCCAAACATATTTGAATGGCGTTAGAAATTGTTGATTTTACTTTCTGGGCTGTTTTTTAATATATTTGGTTTGTTAATAATTGTGTGCACTGGTGAGTGTTTGGAAAAGATTAGATTTTTTGTGATTTTGCAGGTTAGGAAGTTTTTCCTGTTAGTTATGTGTGTGATGTTGGCTTCTGCTAGTAGGTTATTCACGGGGTGGTTCTTTATGCTCCTAGTACCATTCTGATTCCACATGATAATTGTCTGTATTTTTTTATCCGTGTGGTAGGGGCGTTGCCATAAAAGATAAGACCGTAGCCAATATTTGATATGATTAGGGATCTGAGTATTAAGACTAGGGTAGATGTGTTGCAATTAAACCTTGAAGATGAGAGACATTTTATAATGTCGAGTCTTTTGAAAAGGGTGGTATTATGGCTTATATATGTGAGTTCCATCTGTATTTTTGGTTTATTGTGAGTCCTAAAATTTTCATGTGTTGCACCCTGGGAATCATATAGTTATTTGTTGTTATTTGGGGGTTGCAATTGTGTTTCCTGCAGAGTTGTATGTGTTTGCATTTGTTTGGGGAAAGGGCAGCACCCGATTGAATGCACCAGTCATCTATGTTGGAGAAAAGAGTGTTTAGGTTTGTCCTGATGTTTTTTTTTTTTTGTGTCTGATAATCAGGTGGAAATCATCTGCGAAGGCGCAAAAATTTTATGTTTTTTTTAAACAAAAAGATATGATGCTTGATAGTTTGTTGTAAGCTATTAAAAATATAGATTATATATTGGTTGTTTTTTTTTTTTTGTTTTTTATGCATATGTGTCAGATGTGTGATTCCCTATTCTTGTTTTTATTTTCCTGTTGGTCATTTAATAGAGTGTAATTGAGACTAAAATACTTTCAGGTTAATACAAAATGTGGCATCAAACTAGAATTCGTTAAATCAACCTTTTTTAAATCAAAATATGCCTGCCATTTGCAGTCATATCAATTCCAACTGAAATGCCAAGAGCATTTCTCATTCGATTGTCTTGTTAATTAGCTAAATAATTGTCTCTTGGCCAAAATTAACACACACAACACATCCGCCCACCCATCCCATCCCCATCCCCATCCGTCAGATACATTTGGTTAACCTGCCCTCTGGTCCATTGTGCATATCAAGTTGTCTCTATCTCTCCCACCATATCTTTGTTGAAGATTGCAGCTTGTGCTAACAAATGCCTTAACAATGACAAGTTATCGTCCATGTACGAGAGAGGGTACAGGGTATAGGGTATATATGTCTGTCTGTATATTAGAGTGGGTGACAACCAACCAGCCAGCTGCTATGGATAACCGGTCATGTGTCACACCATTGTTGACTTTATGCACATCAATTTTTCACAACGAAAAGCAATACAAACAGCTGCCAAAGGCTGTCCTTGCCAGGGGGCGGAAGGACGAGTCAACAATATCAGCATATTCAAGCACATCCTGTTTTTCTGTGAGATTTGACAGCATAATTAACATGTTTGCTACCATTCTACTGGCCCGAAACGAGATCCAAACGATTATGGTAAGGTAGGGGACAAAGGGGTGAGGGGTGAGGGGTGGGGTTCGAGGGTATTAACAACATCATTAACTGGGCGTGTTGGATCTTAGGTTTTTGGGTTTTTGGGGTTTTATGTACACAGAATTGACAATGAGCCAGGGGTTTGGACATGGCACGTGAGTTGGTCGCTTGATGTGGGCCTTTCTTTTAGGGGTGGTGGAAGGGGGTGGAAAAAAATGAACGAAATATGTCAGCATTTTGTCCATAGTGCATTATCTGTTTAGTTGCATTAGATCTAAGTTCATTCTTAGTTCAGTCATAAAACGCAATAACTTTGTATGTGGCGGTAGTTACCCTGGGCAACGCCACAAAGTAGGCAACACTTTTGTGCAGTTAAACGGAAATCCACACCAACAAGCGCATGTGTTGACTAATTGGCACATAATTAGTCGCAAAACTGAAAAGCAACTCTCTCCCACTCTTAGTCAACATCTTCGCGAAACAACAACAAAAACAACAAGACGCATAAAAAGGCTGACAAAAATCAGTGGACCAAATCCCACGCCCGCTGTTAATTGTTTGTCGCATAATTAAATGGGCTTTGGGGCAGGATTGGATTTACTTGTAGGATAAAGTCAAAGGAGATGACAAAAGAAAAATGAAATATTTGTGTATATTTAGCTCAGCTTAGGCCAAGCAAATGTATTTTTGGAAGCATCTTTTTTTTTTGGAGGGGGGGAGAAGGAGGAAACAGAGAAAAGAATTTGGAATCTACACAGAAATGATTACCAACAACTTTGCACAAAATTCTTACATATACCACTCAGACCACATTGCTGCTGTGGCTAGTTCAGCGCTTTGCAAGATGATGCACAATGTAAGAGGTTCGAAGCGAAGACACTCAGGGTATCCAGCATGATTATGATTGAAGCAAGCAGAGTGAGACAACAATGTTTCCCGTAGTAAGGTGTCCACACTTGACGATTTCATTTCATTAGTCTAAATAAAAGACATTTTGTGAGAGTTCGAAATAAAGACAAAGTTATTAAAATGCAAAGAACTGAATTTATGCTATGATACTAAATGTTTCACAATTGAAAATATCAAATAGATAAGACCTAGGATCGAATTGATACAAAAAATGTCAAACTGATACAAGTTAATGGCAATTTGAAATCCCCGAAATAGCATTCTAATACTATTTAGGAGGAAAACTGCTCGAGTTCGAGAAGAGAAATGCCATGCATACATACTTTAATACTCTAGAGTTGAAACAATCAAATAGTTCTGTTTTGACACTCTAAATAAACAAACTAAAAACATTGAGCGTGTTCAGCAGCATAAATCGATGACAAAAAATCGACTATTTTTGTTAGATTGTGCTGGTGAACGGGCATGTTGCGCAATCATGTTTGCTATTTTTCGTGATTGTGTTAGATCTGAATCTAACAAAGAAATAGTTTGTTAGAATTGCGTGTTTATGATTTTTTATCGATAGCACACAGCTGTCAGAAGTAAACAAACAAGCAATTTAGAGAAGCCAAATGCAAAATGAATGTGGAAACCTTTTTAATAAATGAATTGGCAGAGGACGTGGTTTCGCCAGTAGCTCACGAAAATTCGTGCAAGGCTCTGAAGGCTCTACTGGTTGTTGCGGAGGAGGAGGGAATCTTGAAAAGCCGCCACTCCAAAAAGGAGAAGCCCTGCGTACGCGTAGTAACCACCTCATCTGGGTACATGGACACCTCAACAGAGTTTGTCAAGGCACTACCATTTAGCTCCTCCCAGAGAAGAGCTTGATAGGGATGCCCATGTCCTGACAAGGAATGAAGCCCGGCGCCTGGTTACGGAACGATGGAATAACCTTCCGGCATGCGCTGTAGCTAGGGTCACGTGGTCCTCGTTTAACCTGAAACAAAAAACATCTTACTTCTGGTCTGGGCCATAACGGGTCACTGCCTTATTAGCAGGCATGCAGCGGGCTTGGGCGTCGCTCACAACGATTTCTTTAGAAGAACAGGAGGAGACATTACTTCATCTTTTTTGCCATTGCCCAGCTCTAAGTAAAAGGAAACTCAAAACTTTTGGTCATACTACTAGTTGGGATAGTACAAAAATATAGAATGAACAAATTTAAGGATTATTTCATGATGTTCCGTGCATCGTTAAGAACTCAAAGCTAGAGATGGGCTCGCGACGGGATTCCAGCGGGACCCAAGAGAAGCAGGGGATCAGGCGCGACGATATTGAATTAAAAGTTTCTTGGTCGGGATCGGGACGGGACAGCCGTGGTCGGGATCGTGGCGGGGCGGGAACGAATTGTCCTTATTCGGCCATCTCTGCTCTTAGCCCAATGCCACTTTGTTAAAATTATCATTTGCAGATCCTTCTTTGCGTGGATTGGTGTCCTTCTTGATGGTAAATGTATGTTTCGGCAAAGGAAAAAAAATTGGCCATCGGATATTCGATTTTATGTGCACATTCTCGCCGTGGCCGGGCGTACGACAAACATTAAATGGCTAACAAAGTCTTAAGGAAGAATATTCAAGGGGAATTCCAGGAGCAGTTGGTGCTAGTAAGGACGGTCATAAATATTTAGTAGTCAGTTCTTAATTATATTAAGCTGTTTGTTGTCAAAATTCAAACCTTCCGCCAACAAAAATATATCGATAACTTTGTTGCCTAAAAATTCTATCAAACTCGTTCACCAGCAGACTAACACTTTTTTTTTTTATTGATGATTTTTGTTAGATGATTGGTGTATGCTGGGACCCATTTATAGTAGACAGACAGATAAACAGACAGATAAAAAACCGCTTAGAGAAAAACATTGTAAATAGAAAACCGTGTGTAAAAAATAAACCCAAAACCCTCTTTTACCATAGATATGCAAGCATTTAAATAAAATATTAATATATCATTGTTTGATTTTGTTGAGGGAAACTTTTGCTGACAACGAAAATCATTTCAGATATGAACATTTAATGGGGTATATAGGATTGGATATTCAACTTAATCAAACCCGGTCTGAAACGGTTTAAAGTTTCTTAAAGTTACTTTCAAGTATAAAAATCAACAATGTTTAGGACCCGGGCGACGTACTTGATATTTTTTCTGTGTAGAAACAGTATATATATATATGCTTGAATAGCATAGCAAGACTTCTTTCCTTTGCTTAAATTGCTTCAAACTTCAAGTCCAAAAATAAAAACCCATTACTTATTAAGATGCCACTCTTGTAATGGTTTTAGTTTGGTCGTGTCCACTTTTTTTGCATTGAGCCCCCATGACAGTATACTGTCCCTTACTTTGAGGGTATTTAACTTTTTTTTTACTTGGTTCAAGAACACTTCAAAAGAACACTTGAAAAGGCACCTGCCATAAGTGCAATTGAAAGACACTAGAATTAGGGGTTGGGGGAGGTTAGGAGGAAGGTAAGAAGAAAAAAAAATGGCACTTGAAAATGTTGCATAGGACAGAGAAAGACATTGGAACACAGTTTGATACGATGTAGATAACCCAGGCAAGGCAGACGACAATTTTGTGACAAAACACGTTCGCTAGATTTTGCTTCTCACTAATATTTGTCTTGTCAGACAATATTTTCCCAAACATAAGACATAAACGATGGTCACACTGTATATAGAATTGGCTATGAGAGAACGCTTAAGAGAGTAGACACACGGAGACATGAATGGACAGAAAAATCACGTATTGACAAAGTAAATAGTAAAGCATGTGTATATAGAAACCCGTGTAAATAGTGTGTTAATAAAAGCATGTTGGGTTCTTATGTCAAGAAGAGCTTGCAAAATGGGTTTGGGATACATTTCCTGTTAGATTTGAATAATGTGTTAAAAATGTTCATAAACTTTGTTCCGTTTATGAATTATCCAGCCCTAAAGTGAGCTGAAACCTTATTTAACAGTCGATTTGTAATATCGAAAAATGTACTTCCAAAATCGTAGAGTGAAAAGTTGAAACCCTATTTCGTAGAGTTTGAGTTTCTATAAATGCCTGTAACTCCCAATTGTGCATCAGTTTAGTTGCATCCGTCACACTATTTCCATATGCACAAAACTGAATTTATAGATCAAGGGAATGTTTTTGACACCTGACCATCGGCCCCCCGCAGAAGTAGATGAAAGTCATTCACAATGTTCAACTGTTCAACGAAAGCTGCATTTCTTTTTTGCGTGCAGTCAACAACAAGTGGAAGAGGGAGCGTTGGGCGTGGGACCAAAAACGGAAACGGAAATCGCCCACAAAGTATACAGCGGCAGCTGCAACTGACACATTGCGGATCAGAGTGGGTGAAACAGTAAGAAAAACATTTGTTGCGCTTTGCTCTTTGGTTTTGTCATCTGTCTGTGCGACTTTTGTGCGTAACCTTTTATAGGAAATGTCAATCGTCAATCCTTTTTCTCTCTTGCTCTCACTCTTACTTTCGCTCTATCTCTCTCTCTCTCTCTCTATCATCCTTTCGCATCGATGGCTCTTTTTCTTGGTTTTATATTGTTTTTATTGTACGCAGCTGGGCTTATGGACACGCTGTTCCAGGCAAGTTGGGCCCGTCGTCTCGCCAAATCGATAGCAATCAATAAGTTTGTGTGTTCAATGGGAGAATGGGAAGGAAAAATGAACACTGTTGCATACTTCAAGGCGAAAGTTGATTAGGATAGAATTATGGCTAATTGGAGAAAAAAGGGCGGAGGGAAGGTGGGGAAAAGAGGAGCAAAAATGAAGGAGGAAGGAAGGAAGGAAGAAGGAAGGAAGAAGGAAGGAAGAAGGAAGGAAGAAGGAAGGAAGAAGGAAGGAAGGAAGAAGGAAGGAAGGAAGGAAGGAAGGAAGGAAGAAGGAAGGAAGGAAGGAAGGGAAGGAAGGAAGAAGGAAGGAAGAAGGAAGGAAGAAGAAGGAAGGAGGAAGGAAGGAAGGAAGAAGGAAGGAAGGAAGGAAGGAAGGAAGGAAGGAAGAAGGAAGGAAGAAGGAAGGAAGGAGAAGGAAGGAAGAAGGAAGGAAGGAAGGAAGGAAGAAGGAAGGAAGGAAGAAGGAAGGAAGGAAGGAAGGAAGGAAGGAAGAAGGAAGGAAGAAGGAAGGAAGGAAGGAAGAAAGGAAGAAGGAAGGAAGGAAGGAAGGAAGAAGGAAGGAAGGAAGGAAGGAAGGAAGAAGGAAGGAAGAAGGAAGGAAGGAAGAAGGAAGAAGGAAGGAAGAAGGAAGGAAGGAGGAAGGAAGGAAGGAAGGAAGAAGGAAGGAAGGAAGGAAGGAAGAAGGAAGGAAGAAGGAAGGAAGGAAGAAGGAAGAAGGAAGGAAGAAGGAAGAAGGAAGGAAGGAAGAAGGAAGGAAGAAGGAAGGAAGAAAAAGGAAGGAAGGAAGGAAGAAGGAAGGAAGGAAGAAGGAAGGAAAGAAGGGAAGGAAGGAAGAAGGAAGGAAGGAAGGAAGGAAGGAAGAAGGAAGGAAGGAAGGAAGGAAGGAAGAAGGAAGGAAGAAGAAGGAAGAAGGAAGGAAGAAGGAAGGAAGAAGGAAGGAAGAAGGAAGAAGGAAGGAAGAAGGAAGGAAGAAGGAAGGGAGGAAGGAAGAAGGAAGGAAGAAGGAAGGAAGGAAGGAAGGAAGGAAGGAAGGAAGGAAGAAGGAAGGAAGGAAGGAAGAAGGAAGGAAGAAGGAAGGAAGGAAGGAAGGAAGGAAGGAAGAAAGGAAGAAGGAAGGGAAGGAAGGAAGAAGAAAGGAAGGAAGAAGGAAGGAAGAAGGAAGAAGGAAGGAAGGAAGAAGGAAGGAAGAAGGAAGGAAGAAGGAAGGAAGGAAGGAAGAAGGAAGGAAGAAGGAAGGAAGGAAGGAAGAAGGAAGGAAGGAAGAAAGAAGGAAGGAAGGAAGGAAGAAGGAAGGAAGGAAGAAGGAAGGAAGGAAGGAAGGAAGGAAGAAGGAAGGAAGAAGGAAAGAAGAAGGAAGGAAGGAAGGAAGAAGGAAGGAAGAAGGAAGGAAGGAAGGAAGGAAGAAGGAAGGAAGAAGGAAGGAAAGGAAGGAAGGAAGAAGGAAGGAAGAAGGAAGAAGGAAGAAAAAACAAAGGAAGGATAAAGGAAGAAAGTAGAAGGAGGAAGGAAGGAGAAAGGAAGGTAGGAGAGAGGAAGGAAGGAGAAAGGAGGGTAGAAATAAAGAAGAAAGGAGGAAGGACGGAAGGAAGGAAAAAGGAAATTTGACCATTTGCCTGGGTCAATTCACTGAGCAGCTAAAAAAAAAGGCAACATTTTTATTAATGTACCCAAGCGGAACTTCTATTCTGGGATTTTGTTGCTCTTTTCGTTATTGTTGCCCTTAGCAAATAGTTGTCGAGTGCAAAGTTCATCTGTGCGTAAGTTTATTAATTTGTTATCCTGTCACTTTTCACTTTCATTGCCTTTCAGCTGATCCGGTTCGGCCCCTTTGGCCACAGAACCACAGAAATTAATTACCGGATTAAGACAACTTCATTGGCCCCTCCCCGCACTCTCACTCCACAGCCAATTACACATTTCTGCAGTTTTTGTGCTTTTATTATTAACATTTAATGAGAAAAGGTCACGCACAGAAGGGGGCGTTAACGGCAATGGCAACGGCAACTGCCTACGCCCCACTACCAATGACCAAACTATTGAAAACGTTTTCAGCTCTAATGCTGCTGCCAGCCCCCTTCCCCCTACTCTCGTCTCGTCTGGGCTGCTAAATTAAGTGCCGAACTTAAATAACTTGAATTAAACATTAATAGGATACTTAAAAGTTTTCGTTTGGGTTTAACGTTCCTTCTGTTTGTTGCGTTTCTTATACTTTTTGAGTGTGTTTATTTTGTTTTTTTTTTTTTTTTTTGTGTAAAGTGAATGAGATTTATAAAAAATTAAATGATATCTGAGAAATCTAAGCGGTCAGAGCTGATTTATGTCACTTTATTTGTACACACCAATACACTTTCGCTTTTTGGAGTTGCTTCTCTTGACAAACCCTGATCTAAAGACTCAATGGTTTGGGATATCTGTCAGAAACGGTTTATCTGAATTGGATGAAGTAAAATACGATAGTTTCAGAATTGATGCGGCGATCGCATCTGCCTCCACGTTTGTGGTAGGTTAAAACAAAAACAAAAGCTGTACACAGAAAATAATTCTACATATCCGGGCTAAAATCAATCCCAAACGAGGTTAGAAGAAGGTCAATCCCGGATTTTTTCAAACCAAGTACGAGATTGATTTGAATACGGATTTTTAAAGACCTCTTTGATAATCAAACCAGCAAGTTATAACTGACTGACTGACATATAATCAACCCACAGCGGTATTGGTGCAGCAAAACGTGATTCTGTGTCGCACCAGAAGAAGACTCCCAGCAACGTGGCCGGCCAGGAAAACGCAACACCACCAGCCAAGCCGTCGGCCAATTGCGATGTCAAGAAGAAGGCGACTTCTGTTTGATTTGTTTGGAGCTCTTGCCAAAAAAACTGACTGTTGCAAATTCAATCCATTGCGATGTTTGCGATCTTCCTGTGCATTTAAAGTGCGCTGACATGACCGGCCAGCTATATCACATGCAAAAATTGCATTTCGGAATTTTTTTCTTTTTGCCACTGAAAGCTTCTTAAAAGAATAAACATTCTTTTTTTTCAATTCATGGCCATTTTACTTCATATTTTTCCATTTCTAGCGATTTTACAAGGGTGTCCACAACCGGGTACAATAAAAATGTAAGCCAAAAATCATCACTTCATATACATGGCTGCAAATTTTTTTCCATTTGTCTAGAACAATAGGTTACTTCAGAGAAAAGTCTAGCTTTACAATGATGTTCAAATCACCGCTTAATGTTGACTTGGAAAAAGTTATTAGTGAAAAATAGAGGAAAGCTAACTTCGGCTCCACCGAAGTTTATATACCCTTGGAGCATGATATGTTTCTGTCAGTTTTTTATATGGCAGCTATACGATATATTCATCCGATTTTGATCAAAGTCTCTAAAATTGTATTGAGATAGATAATATTTATAACTGGAACGTACAAAGACGCTACCATTGAAAACAAAAAAGTTTTTCTCACTAAAACTATTTTTCCGACTGATCCTATGGCAGCTTTATGCTATAGTCTTCCGATTTGGATCAGACTTGACAGAATTAAGTGATATTGATCAGTAACGAGTTTGGGAGCGATAGCATTGAAAAAAAAAAGTTTTTCATACCAAAACTTTTTTTCAGATCTATCTTTTGTATGGCAGCTATACTATATAGTTGCCCGAATTGCATAAAACTTGCTGAAATTATGTAAAAGCATAAAAAAATTATAAATACGAGGTTTTGTAGCGATAGCATTGAAAACAAAAAAGTTTTTCTCACTAAAACTACTTTTTTAAACGATCGTTCCTATAAAGACTTTTTGCAAAGTTTGGTGAAGATAGCTTTAAAACTGACGGAGGAGATAGCATATAAACAAACGGACGGACAGACGGACATGGATATATCAACTCAGCTCGTCATGCTGATCAAGAATATATACTTTACTAGCAATAACCCGCCTACTTCCCATCCACATCCCACCCACTCATCATCCTATTCCCACCAATTTGCCACCCAAATTCCACCAACATACCACCCACTTACCACCCACATTCCACCCACTTGCCACCTACATCCCATCTACATCCCATCTGCATCCAATCTACAAATCATTTTGACCTTACAAACCGAGTTTCACGTCAATCGGGTGAAAAATAGTATATGGGCATTTCCAAAAAAAGGTCCACCAGGGCCAAAAAAGTTAAAGTGGTTAAAAACACTATACTTGATCGAATTTTCATAGGGAAACAATCAAATTAAACTAATGTTAGCTAATCTTACATTTACTGATAACCCAATTGGATATATTCGGTTTCACGGCCGTGGTAGCGCGATTTTACTCATTTTGACATTAAATTTGCTTAATTTTTTGGAAAAAAGTGACTATAGATTATATGTACTTTCGCTATCTAAAATCTTTCTGATGGTAAAAAGGGCTATACAAGAATGCATAAGAAACCATGAGAAACTACGCCAATGCAATAAACTGTAAGTTTTTGCTTCGCATTATAGCAGAAACCACATAAATATGATGATGGAAAAAATGTCACGTTCGACATGTCACGTATCGACAGAGATAAATATTTTTTTACAAAAAATGTACTCAAAATTTTTAAATCAAATAATATACATTTCAAAGAACTATTCATTCATAAAGTATTAAGATTATTTGGGCTTAGTTGTGGTGTTAGGTTTCGCTAAACTTTGTCTTTATATAGCTGCTCGCGAAAACCACTTCTGTTTTTGTCACGTTCGAATAGCTTCCAATTTTGTCATTATTTTGGAAACCGAAATTCATTTGATACAAACTTTAACACTAATTAAAGTGCTTGCTAAGAGCTATATTAAACCGTAAAAAACGAATTAAAAATTCGATTTATTTTGACTTTTTTCATTTTCAAAGTGTACGACGGTCACGGTTCGACAGAATGGAAATGCCCATATGCACAGCCTAAACCATAAAAGATAGGAAGTTGAGATTTTCACAGTAGTTTTATCTTATGCTGAAAGTGAGTACTAAGAACGGATTTTGGAAAATTCTGTCGGGAAATGTGGAAAATTCGTGGAAAACTGTTGTATGAAACTTTTTTGTTTTTCATCCGATCAAGTTCAAACTCATTTTCAAAAATCCATAAAAAAAATTCAACAACAACTGCATACCAATCTTCCGGACAATCAACCACATCTGGGTGGAAACTGGGTGGTCAAGGTTGCCAGCCATTAGCTCCAATTTAATTTCGAAAGGCGCTCTTTGCTTTACAGTTACAGCAGAGAGCAAAGAGCGCACGCAAAAAGCAAAACACAGAGAGCATAAATTGAAGAGACACGATTTCAATGTGTGCGTGAGAGCACAGTAGCGATCAGGAGCGTTAGGAATTGCTTTTGTAGGCGTTCTTATTTGGGAGTAATCATAAACACAATGAATCAAGGCAGAGGTGGACGCGTCTTTTCGTTGCCAAGGCAACTACAAAGAAACACAGTTCAAATAAAAAAAAATGTACAACAACTCAAAAAACAACAATCACAACTTAAATCGAAGCAAATAAAAATTGAAAAACTGCAACACCAAGTTAAAAAACAACAACAAGAAATTAATAAAATAAAAAACAATCTATATTTATAAAAGAGTTCAACCTGACTGACTGACTGACTGACTGGTGACCGTCGCACAGCCGAAACAATAAGAGATAGGAAGATGAGATTTTCACAGCAGTTTTGTCTTATGCTGAAAGTGAGTACTAAGAACGGATTTTGGAAAATTCTGTCGGGAAATGTGGAAAATTCGCGGAAAACTGTTGTATGAAACTTTTTTGTTTTTCATTCGATCAAGTTCAAACTCATTTTCAAAGATCTATATGAAAATTCAACAACAACTGCATACCAATCTTCCGGAAAATTCACCCCCCCTGGGTGGAAAGTGGGTGGTCAAGGTTGTATGGGCGAAACTTTATTTGCCAGCGATTAGCGCCAAACTCATTTTCAAAATTACACATAACGAAACATAAAAAAAGTGACTTTCAAATTTTGGAAAATCCATCCCCAAAGTCGGAAAATTCATGGAAAACTGTTGTATGAAACTTTTTTGTTTATTATCCGATCAGATTCAAACTCATTTTCAAAGATCTTTATGAAAATTCAACAATAACTGTGTTCCAATTTTCCGGAAAATCCCACCCGGAAAAGTCGGAAAAGTGTCGGAAAAGTCTGTATTGTAAAAATTTATTTTTCATCCGATTGACTTGAAACTTGGTTTGCAAGCATAGTACGCAAAATATTCGACACGTGTTTTCCCAATTTTGGAAAACTCCACACCGTGGAAAATGGCCGGAAAATTCTGCATGAAAAAAATATTTTTCACCTGATCGACTTGAATCTTGGTTTGTTAGAATAGTAAATGAAATAAATTGAGATGTGATTTTTCGATGTTGGAAAATTTGACCCAACGCCGGAAAATTCCTGGAAAAGTGGGCGGGATGTGGGTGGTGGGTGGGATGTAGGTGGAAAGTGGATGGGATGTGGGCGGGAAGTGGGCGGGATGTTGGTGGGATGTGGGCGGTAAGTGGGAGGGATGTGAAGGGGAAGTTTGTGGGAAGTGAGTGGGAATCTGGTGTAGAGTGGGAGGGATGGGGGTGGGATGTGAGCGGGAAGTGGGTGGGATGTAGGTGGGAAGTGGATGGGATGTGGGAGGGATGTGGGTGGGAAACGTGTGGAAGTTGTGTAAGAGGTGAGTGGGGAATGGGTGGAGTGGGATGGGGGTGGTAAGAACGCAGCAGCAAAGTCGTAACGGTGAAAAAGCAAAGAAGTAAAACGTTGACTTCAAGCCTATGTATGTATGATTCGATTTCGGGGCTTTACAGAGGAAACAAATTTAGAGAATATTTTTAAATTTGGTAAATATTTGGCTCTCACGATTGACTTCAAACTGATTCTGATATTGGTTCTATACTGTTAAAGGCGCAGCGAAGCGCGACGGGCTTTATGCGTCAAAAATGTACAAGTAAAAAGAGAGCAATATTATTCGGAATTGAGAAAACAAACACAAAATCGGAGCGGGATTGCGTTCGATTCACTTTTTAAAAAAAAAAGTGGAAACGAAAAAGGTTTTTCAAAAAAAAAATGAGAAAGTGTACAAAGCCAGCAATGTGCAGCCGTGACTGGCTTCGACGCAGAGTAGAAGGCCGAGCTGTGGTCCAGCTTGTGTTATGTGAACTGTCATGGTGATCTGCTTTCTGATGCTTCATAAAATTTTCAATTTATTTGTTTTATTTGATTAGAATTTTTTTGATATACAAAAAAAAAACATTGCCGATAACCATAATTCCAAAAAAATTTATATAGTCCGCCAGAAAGTGGCGACGCCAGAACCCTGTAATTTGATTGAAGGTTCTACTTCGCCTGATTGCTCATCTAAGCAGCTTTATGTCTACTCAGACGCCTTTTCTGACAGCAACTCAGACGAAAACTCAGCTGAGTGATGGTCATGAAAATAGAGCTTTACTACAGTAGCCAACACAAATATTACAGCAGATAAAAAGTCGAAAGTGAACGGAAAGAGAAGGAGCTATTACTAATAGAGTTGGAGCTAGTGAAGAGAGAGAGAGAGCTCGAATTACAACGGAAGCAGAAAACAACCCCAGTGAACGATTTTCCGAACCTGTAGATACATTTAAGGTTGTCTGCAGATTATTAGCTGAGCACGACGGAGCTGTGGACGCAGAATTTTGAACTAGCCAGTTGTCAAATTTAAGAGCAGTCCTTTACTTGGATGTCAATTTTGTACGCCCAGTTTTTACTACAAGACTGGCAGCACAGAGTAGAGGTGGAGAACTATCGATAGCACTATCGATGGTTTGTCACTATCGAACCGCCATCGATGGCAGACCTGCACTATCGATGGTTTTCGATAGTTTTTCTGAAGAATTTCACTTCTTTAGAAAACGCGGAATTGTAAGCAGGAGAAAATTTTAGACATAGAAGTGTAATTAAAGTTAAAATTCATAAAAGAGACATGGACAAGTTCCTTAACAAAGTCGACAAAGCTAATGCTAGTAGTTTGCAAAGCTTTTAAAGCGTGAAGTTTTAATTTCAGTAAAACGGCACAGCTCTCCTGAACCGACCAATGAGCCCCCATCATGCGACTGGAGCAGCGCTGACTCTGACGTCAGCACGTCAGTTAAAAATGCGACACCTTAAAGAAAAGCAGGCATTTCTAAAGTTTGGAAATACTTTAAGCGCTCCGACGACAAAAAGCTTGCCAAGTGTCTAAAGTGTGGCAAGGAGTACAAAACGAGCGGGAACACCTTGAATCTAAAAAACACTTAAAATAATTCCATTCAGGACTTGATGACCACGTTACCGACACCATTACCAATGGCAACGCTGGAACCGATTCCAACGAATTAAATTTGTCTAAGTCATCAAGCAGCAGTGCAAGATCCAGCGGGCACTCGATATCATCATATTTTAAAAGAGCCATCCAGTACGACAGCAACTCTAAAAGAAAGAAAGACATCGACAAAGCACTAACATGGATGATTGCAGCGGATGTACAGCCGTTCAACGTTGTTGAGAACGAAGGATTTATCAAGTACTCGCAGATACTGGTCAAGTCACATAATATATATGCTGATGAAGGGTATGTTCGAAGACAGTATGGCCAAGCAAAGAGTTTTATTAAAAGATACAACAAGCGTTGCTGTGACATGTGATATCTGGACATCAAAGGCTAGTGATGCTTATTTAACTAGTGTGCTTATATTTTTGGTGTGTATTTTTATAAGATTCAGCCACAAAAAGGGAGATTTTCTGAAGGCATTCTCTTGGATATTACTAGTATAACTGACATTACTAAAATCCAAGAGAATGCCCCTAGGAAAGCCTTTTTTGTCCAAAAACCAAAATAAAGTATTCATAAAAATATCGTCAAAAATTATTCGATATCGATATTTCGACAACCCTAGTAAAAAGTGATTCAGAGCCATAGCTGCAAAGATATTTGAGCAATGCACTTGAAATCTCATCTGTAGGTTGATAATAAGGATTTCGATATTTTACTGGTTCAGAACAGGATTTGAACCGGCTTAAAACCTGACCCATAAACTTAATGTGCAGGCTGGTACTATGAAGATAGTCCAGTGTGGGCCATTGTGGAAGAGAAGTTATTAAAAGCAAAGCTATAAGCTGGATATTTAATAGGTGGAAAAACTTTTTCCAATTTTAAACTGGTTTCGAACATACAGGGTTGTCCAAATTCGACGGACCCATCTGGCAACGCCATAACTTTTGACAGAGATGTCAGATCGCTTAATGACATACCGCGTTTGAAGAGTCAGTCCAAGCAGATTTTTACCATGGAACAATACACGCCACGCGAGCGCTCTGAAATAGTTGAAATTTACATTCAACAGAACAAGTCAATTGTGAAAACTCAACGTGCTTTTAAAAAATTTCACATTTTCACATTTCACATTGAATGGGACCGTAAATAAGCAAAATTGCCGTATTTACGCCACTGAAAATCCTGAGAAAGAAGTGCCTCTTCATGACGAGAAAGTCACAGTTTGGTGCGGCGTTAGTGCGAAAACGGTCATTGGGCCGTTTTTCTTTACCATCAACCAGGAGCGTTATCGCGACATGATGACCAATTTTGTGATGCCAATTATTCGTCGAAAGCGTATGAGGCAGTTCTGGTTTCAACCAGACGGCGCTCCACCGCACACAAGTCGCATAACAATCGATTTTCTGAAGAAATTGTTTCCGGGCCGTTTGATGTCGAAAAGTGGTGATTTGGACTGGCCACCGCGTTCGCCGGATTTGACGCCGCCTGACTTTTTCTTGTGGGGATATTGGAAGCAAAAGTTTTAGGTTAAAAACCAAGGACCGGGGGAAGCCAAAGAGGACAATTTTGGGGGAAATAGGCGGCTATCCCCCCGGAATGGGGGGGGTGTGGGTGGAAAATTGTAAAAAAAGGCGAAAAACGCCAACAACGCCAGCGGCGGCCGGTTGGAGGTATTGTTTTAAAAAATGGGGGTAAAAATATATTTTTGTAAAAAAATAAAAATAAGATTGTTTAACACCAAATTTTTATTTTCTTTTGATTTTTTTAAAACATATTTCCTTCGGGTGTGGGAGCCCTGTATATTCTTCGATTTTGTTGAGGAAAAAGCAATGGAGCCACCAGGCGAAGTGATGCCATTATACTCAAACGGCAATACAGGACACAGATCCATTGCTCTGGTTATAAGTAAGCCCTCATATATTTAAAATTGCAAAAAAACGAATTTAATTTTTATTAATTTCAGATGAATGAAGCTTAACTCGGGCGTATTGGAAAGCTAATGTACAAATACTTATGTGTGCCCGCCACTTCAGTTGAGTCTGAATGGATGTTCGGCAAATTTTTAAACAAAAAATACTTGGCTTCTTTAAATGAACAACAAAAATATTTTTATGTACAACAGGAATATTGAAATGTACAACAGGATATGCTTTAATTGAATAGCAGAATATTAAATAAACAATGTTAACTTCTTTTGTTAAGTTTTTGTTACAATTTCACTTAAATATCTAATTTTTAAGCTACTATCGAAAACTATCGATAGTTATCGATGGTTTGAAAAAAAACTATCGTCCACTATCGATGGCGCGTACTATCGATTGTTCTCCACCTCTAGCACAGAGAAAATTCTGCAATGGGGACTAAGAATGTGCTGATGTGTGCAAGATTGTTCTTCTTATTATGTTAAAAGCTCCATTATGTTACACTTAAAACCAATCAAATCCAATCTAATTCCAATTTCTCACAAAAACGCATTTTGTGTTCGATAATTTGTATGGCAGCTAGAAGAACTAGTACACTTTTCAAGTGTCTAAAAAAAAATTCAAAAATGCAGCCATGATTTTGATAATTAATTACTTACTCCAAACCACTTAAAAAGTATAGGAATTTATCCATTACCTCTTTTCATCATCAATTCAGTCATCACAGCTAAAAACCAGGCAACAAAATTTAAAATTTTCCAGAATACAACAACACACAGTATGACTCAATTTAAGAAACGAACAAAGTCTAAAAGCGATAATAACGATAATAAAGACTGACAAAAGTTTGGAAAATGTTGTCAAACAAAAAACACAAGAAAATAACAAAGAACAAAGCATATGACTGACAAGAAATTCATGTTGATGAAAAATGCTTTTCATGCGCTCTGCCATTTACAGTGAATCGATGCCAGGAGTCTCCTACGTATGTGCCTGGATCTATGTAGATGTGTGTGAATGTTTGTTTGTAGCATATTCATGACATGGCCAAAAAATAAAATAGGCCCAAGCAAAAACAGCTGGAGGCCCAAGCAAAAAAAAAAAAAAAAAATATAAAATAAAATAAGCAACTAAGTGGGCCTTGGTACATGGGGGGAGGTGGCTTATCAAAGTAAGCCACAAGCAAGCAGACCTTAACTCACTCAACCGCACCCACATCTCGACTCACTCACACAGTGGCATGCAGCAGCCATAGTCTCACGAAGCAACAGCCAATGTTAACATTGGAACTGTAAATGTGTCAAAGAACGACCTTGAATTGAACTCAGTGCGCACATTTGAGTGAGCGGCGGCCTTTGAGTTGAGTGAAACTGTTAAGTTTTAACAGAGAGCTTGGTAGCAGACTGCTGTATATGGGCATAGCTCTTTCTTTTAACATGAACATATCAAATTGAATAAATACAGCCAAAAACAGAGTTAAGGTCTCAATTCAGCTGGTAAAATGCAATTAAGTTTAAAAGCCATTTATTCCGCTTGGGCAATATCTTATTGGCTGATTTATGCAAAAATACTTTCGATGAGACATTGCTATAAAAATTAAGAATTGGAAAGCACTGCGCAATGCCAATGACAAATAAATTTGTTAGAGATAAATCCTTGTTTAAAGAACACATTGTTTAGTCGTTTATTGGTTTGTTCCTTACAGGCGTCTAGGCCGCTCAACCAATCTTCACCAAATTTTGACATCAGGAAAGAGTCATAGGCTATGTCTGAAGTCTGTAGGTTGGATAAGACATTGAATATTTTACTGGACCAGGACTGGTATCGAACCGTTATTGAAAAGGTTTCGAACCGGCTGAAAAGTTTTTCAGGGATATGGCAGAAGTTAATTAAGATATCAACTTGAAGCCTGGTCTCTAGGTGTGCAATATGGACTTGGATATTTTACTCAGGATCAGGACTGGTAAAAAGTAGGAATGTCGAAATATCGATATCGAATAGTTGTTGAATATATTTTTGGTGTGTATTTTTATAAGATTCGGCCACAAAAAGGGAGATTTTCTGAAGGCATTCTCTTGAATATTACTAGTATAACTGACATTACTAATATTCAAGAGAATGCCCCTAGGAAACCTTCATTTTTGTCCAAAAACCAAAAATAAAGTATTCATAAAAATATCGTCAAAAATTATTCGATATCGATATTTCGACAACCCTAGTAAAAAGTGATTCAGAGCCATAGCTGCAAAGATATTTGAGCAATGCACTTGAAAAATCATCTTTTTGTTTATTAAAAAGATTTTTTTTTTTTTTGTTGTTAAAAAGGGATTTGAACCGCAAACCTTTGACCCATAAACTTAATGTGCAGGCTGGTACTATGAAGATAGTCCAGTGTGGCCATTGTGGAAGAAATTATTAAAGCAAAGCTATAAACTGGATATTTAATAAGTGGAAACTTTTCCAATTTTAAACTGGTTTCGAACATACTTTAACAGGTTCTAAAGATAATATCAACATGCAACCAGTTCACACTTGAATATAAACGCCCTCATCCATATACATATAGTGATAAGACATTAATTTGTGATCATCCAGACTCCAGCAAACACCGTAATAGTTAGAAATTTCAAAATTTCACAATAGCTTCCTATAGTGATCGGACATTGTACTAAGAAAGCATTTCCTCAACGCAGCACCCATTGCTCTCCAAAACGAAAAAAAACGTTTAAATGCTGAAAATATTTACTAGAAGTGTGTTTTCTTGATATCGAAGAATAACAAACAATTTTATTTGTTTAAAAATACAATTTGAAAACAAAAAAAAAAAAAAATTCTTCGCTCGCGTCAGGCCATGATTCGAACCCACGACTGCTGACATGGGCGGCTGACTCTCTACCCTCGCGCCGCGCTGGCCATTGCCAATTCCGTGGCAGACCATTTATAATTATGAAGGCTGCAGATAGCAAATAATTTTTTGTTTTGTTTTCTGTAATAAGGCTAATCTATTATAAAGATAAAGATGCTCAAATAAATGCTGAATTGTTTGAATGGAATTTTAATATCTCTCTACTACCGATAGCCCTTGGTTCCTCCCAGGGGGCGAAAACATTTCGCTATTCACAAGTACACGACCCGAACGCTCGCCGAAGCTTAGACCAAAAGAGCAGAAAGCGATTAGGTTTTTTACACACCAATACCAAAGACATTAGAATATGAAGATGAGTAACGCCATACGATTTTTTGCACACGATTTTTTTGGGGCTGGCTTTTCAAGGGACTTTTGGCTCTTGAAATTTTGTCCAGAAGCCAGAGAGAGAAAGAGCGCTCTAGAGCCAGCCGCGTTTTTGTACGCATACAGCGACAGCCGACGACTGCAAGTGTGCACACGTATTCTCAAGCATTAATCACACAAGCAAATGCATTCTATTTTTAGATTTTTACGCTCTCAACTTTGTGTGAGCGGAGAGAGCGCGATTTTCGGCGCCACCAAAAAAAAAAAAACAGCTGCATATTGCAAAACCATTGTACGAACGTTCGGCATCTTAGAGATTATATTAGTCTTTGCCAATTCTTTCTTACTTTTTGGCTTCGCTCTATATCTATAAAAATAAGAGTGTACTGACTGACTGACTGACTGATTCACTGACTCATTGGCAATCATCGCACAGCCTAATGAGTAAGAGATAGAGGGCTGTAATTTGGACACGAGTTCTGTTAGTGGTGAAGGTGCGTACTAAGACGGAGCCCACGAGGAAAATGGACGGAAAATTCTGCATTCAAAAAATTATTTTTCTTCCGATTGGCTTCAACCTCGGTTTGTAAGGATGGAATACGAAATAGTTTGAAATATGATTTTCTGATGTTGGAAAATTTGACCCAAAGGTCGGAAAATTCAGCATAAAAACTATTTTTTTATCCGATTGGCTTGAAACTCGGTTTGAAATACGAAATAATTTAAAATGTGATTTTTCAATGTCGGAAAATCCGCTCCCAGGAGTGAGAACGACCGGAAAATTCTGCATGAAATGTATCTATTTCTCATCCGGTTGGCTTAAAATTCGGTTTGAAAAAAATATAATACGAATTAATTTGAAATGTGACTTTCCAATGTTGGTAAATTTGACCCGACGGTCGGAAAATTTCCGGAAAATTCTGCGAAAAGAAAACTATTTATCATCCGATTGGCTTGAAGCTCGGTTTCAATGAATGATATTGAAAAGGCGTGCAAATTCAGGAAAATTCTACAGGGAAAATAACTATTTTTCATCCGATTGACTTGAGACTCGGTTTGTAATAATAAAATGCGAAATAATGTGAAGTGTGATTTTCCAATGATGGAAAATCCGACCCCGGGAGTAAAAATGACCGGAACATTCAGCATGCGAAATAAACATTTTTATCTGATGGACTTAAAACTCGGGACAGGGAATGTTGGGAAATTGATGGGATGTGTTTGCGGTATGTGAGTGGTAGTTAGTTGGGACGTGGGTGGGATTGCCGTTTTTTGGAAGTGGGTGGTAATGGGAATGGGTGAATGGGAAGTTGGTGGGATGTGGGCGGGAAGTGGGTGGGATGGGGGAAGGATGTGGGCTGATATTGGTTCTATACGGTCAAAGGCGCAGCGAAGCGCGACGGGGTATTTGTAAGTAAGATAAATAACAAATAAATGAAAGGGGGCGTTTTTTTTAAAAAAAAGTAAGAAGTTTGTTTTTTTTTTTTTTTTTAACTTTAAAATTTTTAACTTTTTTTTTTTTTTTTGCTTTGTTATAAAGAAAAAAAAGAAAAGGTACGGGAAAGTGGCATGCATACCCTCTTTTTTTTGTTTTTCAATAATTTTTACTTTTGATTATTCATTTCATAATTTATATTTATTTATGTATGTGGGGAGAGATACCAACCTTTTTTTTTTTTTTTTTGATCATTTCCGTTTGCTATCAGACCAAGAAGGTTAAAAGTTTAATAAATCCACGTGTCATATAAGACATATTACCAACCCTATTGTGACATCATAAAGTCCAGCTTAACTATTGCGATGTGGCTAATCAATTGACACAAGCACACACGCATAAGTTCTGCATACATATGTATGTACGCGTGCATTGGGTGACGCTCCAATTCAGACTCCCTGTCACATACTTATCTTCGAGACTCTGGATGAGATTAAGCCTTAAGTGACAACTGACTCTTTGAATATTGACCAGGTGAATATTAGTAACAGCGTTACATGAGTTCCATTGTAAAACAAAGTTATATAGACCAGGTGCTCCCAAAGTCTAACTAGAGCAAACAACACCCCCGTTTGATTGCTTTGGGCAATTCAAACAATTGGCGCCTGGGTTAGTTAAATGCGGGGAAAGAATTTCCCCCACTAACATCAGAAGGGCCGATTTCGGGATCCACACAACACTCAAAGCCTAAGTGTTTTTGGCATTTGCTGCTGATGTCGGTTTTTTCTATGAGCTTGCCTTTGGGATTCCCAAGCATTCATAGCAATTCTATCATGAGGCAACCTTTGCCAACACACTAAGGACAGGCGCAGACAGCTGATGATTGAATTGGTATTCATGAAATAGCGTTATACTGTCAACCAGCCTCCTTTGTAGTGTTGTGAGTGTCTTGTTTTAGAAAAGTTGTGGACAATATCCATAACTTAATGACCTAGAGCCTGCCTAAAAAAGTTCTACGATTTGCAAAGGAATGGGGGTATGGAAATGAGTTGTCATCTATAATAAATTAGGGTTAACATGCAACGCAAAAACCATTGCTAACATGGAAGGGTGGGTAATTGGGATAACATCAAACCCAATAGTATCTCCTAGTTCGGTATAACATCTATCGATTCTCTTGTGTGATAGCCAGTTACCTTCATGAGCAAAAGATCTTCCGCGTCCGACGAGCCCTAGCCTAAAGATTCCCAGTGTTGACCCAAGCTTGCGCTCATACGTGACTTAAATAAAACAAAACTACATCCTGGCTGAGCTATCATTACAGTATACCAAATGTAGACGGGGCTTCAAAGAACCTTAACCTTATCGGTGTGTCGAAAGAAGAATTTAGTTTTTCCAGAATTTGCCGTATAGGTCTTTGGTGGATTTACCAGGTCCAAAGCCACACTGATAAGGTCCAATCAGTGTGTCAATAAGCGGTTCTAGACCTTCACAAATAATTAGTAGCCAAAGCCAATCCTTAGTCATTCGTTGACCTATTCGATGCCTGCCTATCAGAAGAAACCCTCCCCGACAGGTGGAAAAGGCAGAGGCTGGTCCTAATCCCAAAAGGAGCAACCCCAACGCAAAACGCATCGGCATATAGACCAATATGCATGCTGGACACCACGGGAAAAATGCTAAGACGAATTGTTCAAAAGCTTCTGGAGGATGCAGTGGAAACATGGATGTCCCCCCTGCAATATGGATTCCGAAGGAGAAGATCGACTATCCACGCCATTGGTAAATTGCACGATATAGCGAGCCAGGCCATCGAAGGGAAGCTTTGGAGGTATGTCAGCAAGGAGTACTGCCTGGTTGTTACACTTGACTTAAAAAATGCGCTTAACTCGGCAGGGTGGCAGCATATACTACTAGCTCTCGATACCATAGGCGTCCCATCATACCTAGGAGCTATCATAGAGAACTACTTCAGCAACAGAGTACTTATCTATGAGACCGACCAAAGCGACAAACAGTACAGCATCACAAGAGGTGTTCCACAAGGATCTGTACTTGGTCCCATATTCTGGAACATTGTGTGCGATGGTATACTGCGCTTACAACTGCTGACAGGAGCTACAACGATTGGATTCGCCAACGACATCGCCATAGTGACTGTGGCAAAGCTGAACAAAATTGGTCTGCAGTTTGCAGTATGGCCACAACTATTTTTTAAAAGCTGCGCTACGCAGAAAGACTGCGTATTTAAAATTCATAGGAGAGAATCCTAGGTGAGCCTTGGGCATTCCCCCGGCGAAGTAATACCTAAAGGTCGTCCCGCCGGGAATCGGGATGGGATGGATTGTTTAGTGGGTGCGGTAACTCAAGTCCCACTCTTTGGTGGCTACTCTCTAGCGACAAACCGGCTTTAAAGCTTTCAACCAACCCTAAAAAAAAAAAAAAAAAAAAACAAATAATGCGCGACAGAACCTTATGGGAAGGAGACTGATCCCGCGGTAGTTGGCGCAAACTGTGGGGTCTCCTTTTTTAAGAATCGTTCAAATTACACTTAGACTCTAATCTAAGGGCATGCTTTCGTCGGACCGTACTCTGCAGAGGAGTTGCACCAGAAGGCAATGAATAGATTTCCCTGAGCAGCTGGGTGAGTTCAGCTGTGTAGTCTTCTCGACAATTAGCGTTCGACGTGTGCTGGAGCTTGAGGCATGTGACACACTGAGCCGCGTGCGTACCTAGGGTGCAACAAGGCAGTGATCCGAGTCTCTACGGGCTCCAAGAATCGCACGCACGTATAGTACATTCGATGAATACCTTCCGTCGATCACAGCATGATCAATCTAGTATCGCCTTTATTGATCAATGGACTTACAGGTCGCCTTATGGATGTCGCGATGTTCAAATCTGGTACTACTAATGACCATTTTCCTACCCGCAGCGATATCTATTAGATTCTCGCCGTTACCGGAGGTAGTTTCATGGAGGCTAAGTCGGCCGACTCCTTATCTTCCAATTCTAGCATTCAAATCGCCAAGCACGATCTTAATGTCGTGATCGGGGCAGCGCTCTTATAAAGGGTGATTTTTTAGCTATTATCTTTTTGGCAAACAATAGTTTAAACAGCTCACGCACGTTTCGTGTTTTGTTTCACTGTCAAACATCTTCAGTTTGGTCTATTATTTAACCATGAATCGTCTTACAAACGAACAACGCTTGCAAATTATTGAATTTTATTATCAAAATGCGTGCTCTGTTAAGAAAGTTCATCGCGCGCTTCTTCCATTTTATGGTCAGTTTAATCGACCCACTGAAGCGGCTATTCGGGCTATTGTGACTAAATTTCGCACCAAATTTACATTGTTGGACATTAAACCACCAACACGCTTACGTAGAGTGCGAACTGGAGAAAATATCGCAGCTGTATCGGCCAGTGTTAATGATGACCATCAATTATCGATTCGTCGCCGTTCGCAGCAATTGGGCCTCTGTTACTCAACAACGTGGAAAATTTTGCGGAAGGATTTAGGTGTGAAGCCTTTCAAAATACAGCTGGTGCAAGAATTGAAGCCGAACGACCTACCGCAACGAAGAATTTTTGGTGAATGGGCTCTTGGCCGAAGATCCACTTTTTTACCGAAAAATTGTGTTCAGCGACGAAGCTCATTTTTGGCTCAATGGGTACGTAAATAAGCAGAATTGTCGATTTTGGAGTGAATTTCAGCCAGAAGGATTGCAAGAGCTACCAATGCATCCAAAAAAAGGTCACAGTTTGGTGCGGTTTATGGGCTGGTGGCATCATTGGACCGTACTTCTTCAAAGATGATGCGAATCGTAACGTAACTGCGAATGGTGAGCGCTACCGTAAGATGATATCCAACTTTTTTTACCCAAAATGCAAGAGCTTGACTTGCATGACATGTGGTTTCAACAAGACGGTGCCACATGCCACACAGCACGCGCAACAATGGACTTATTGAGAGGCGAGTTCGGTGAACATTTTATTTCACGTTCGGGACCGTTGAATTGGCCGACTAGATCGTGCGATTTAACCTTTAGACTATTTTTTTGTGGGGCTATGTTAAAGCTCATGTCTATACAGACAAGCCCACTTCAATTGACGCATTGGAAGACAACATTGAAGCATTTATTCCTGAGATACCGGGCGAAATGTTGGAACCATTTCAGGCGCAGTCACGGTCAACATTTGCATGAAATAATCTTCAAACATTAAGCTCTTAAAAAAAATCACCCTTTAGTGGTTCCTGGCGCTCATAGAAATCGTTTTATATCGTGTATTTCTTATCTTCTATTGGCTCTAGATAAGGCAAATATTAAACAATTTTGCCTTAAGTCTCAACGCGGCTAGTCGCTCGTCAACTGGTGTGAAGTTGATCACAGAGCGACTAAGTCTTTCACTCACTGCAAAGCCGCACCCAAACTCGTGCTTGGAAGCATGCCCGCTGTAGTATATCTCCCAGGGTGCATTTGTCCTGTCTAATCCATCGCATTTCCTGAAGTGCGGTAACATCTGATGAATATTTCTTGAGGACATTTACCAACTGGAGATCACCACCTTCTTTGTTGAGGGTGCAGACACATGTGACGGTGGAGCCCAACGCAACAACCCTATATATTGTACCTTGTAGGGAGGGCTCGCCGCTCACGTTAGCCAGCAGCTTTGCGTATGCAAAGCTCTGTTACCGGTGGTCATTACGAGGAGGTGTGAGTCGACTTGAGACCACCATGTCATCCCTCATTTATATGAAATTATTTTCATGAAAAAGATTCCACAACTTCTTTTGTTCTAAACAAACTTTATTTATTTTATTTATTTATTAAAAAAAATGCCGAAGTAAGCTTTCCTCTACTTTTTCCTTCTAAATTTATAGCTTTACCTTTCACTATCTCTCATTATGACTTTCATTGTTTGCGTTTGTGTTTCTTCATTTGCAATCTTGTGATCATCATTGCCAATGATGGACAAGCAATTGGAAGTCATTTTTGGATAGCATCGTAACTGTAGACTTAAATTGGTTGCAGTGAATTTCTTTACGTAGATGCAAGAGTTCGTTTGTCAAACAATAACAACACAAGAACGAGACGGACGGGTGTTGCGTTCCTATTGCATAGTCGGTGGTCGCCTCTGGTTTAAATTATTTAATTTCGTTAAATTTAATAATAATGAATTTATTCAGCCACGTGGCTCAAATGTCTAATTACAACATTTTCTCTCGAGTTCCCCCGTCAGTCCAGCTAATGTCCAATTTCCATCCATCATTTGTCAGCGGAAATATTACACACCTTGGGCTGGTCACTGCTTCCCTGTCTCAACTTTGGTTGACATGTTGTTAACAAATCTCCTTAACGCCCTTTCGGTCACTCGTCTTTGCCGCTGGCATAATGTCAATTAAACTTGATTGAGCGAATTGCCGGTTGTCCTTGCAGGAAATTACATTTTGCGCCGTCCTTTCGGGATGACAGAACATTCTCCAAGTGCTTACAATTCATTTGGCTCTTATTAAAAATGCTTAAGTAACCTTTGGGCAACTTTGTAGCTGCATTTGCAGCTGTCGCATGGCCGCTGCAAGGGATTATGTTAATCAGAGCGCCTTTACTGAGCGCCAACATTTTGCACTTTAACAAGTTGCTGGCTGGCTAAAAAAGTCGCAAGGCCAGAATGGCGAACTTGTGCACAACTGCTGCCGCACAGAGGAACAAAAAGTAAAAAGAGAAACTGTAAGCTGCTGGCACTATAAAAGATAACTTCCTTCCGGCCTGGTCCAGCGCACCCCCAATGGCTGTCGCTTGTCGCATGTTTTTGTGCACCAAATTCAATGCAATCTGTTGGCAGCAGCCTGGCTGCTTGGCTGTCCATTGTCCATTAGCAAAAGTTACATTTAATATAAAATTTCATAGCATAACTTGGCGAGCGTAACAAGTTGCCTCTTAGCGAACAAGCATTGCTCAGCTGGTCAGCGTAATTTACGCTGATACGGCAGCTGCAACTGTTGCCGCATGCCATCAAAAATTGCTTACTCCCGCGTAACACACAAATGCCTTGAAGCCAATTTGGCAAGCCAAGTCATCAACTACGCACACGCACGCCCCAATAAATTCAATTTACACGATTTTGTAAAGGTATGACTGGAAGGAGAAAAAAAAGCAACTTGTATACTCACACCATCGCACTATGGGCAAAAAGTCGAAATTGTTTGGAATTAAAATCAGTGATTGGTGACCTTGGCAAGGTTTAAGGGACATTTTTACAAAAAATATGTATGGGTTAAAGTTGATTCGGAAATTTCTGAATTTATGAATATGAAAAAACAGCAATATACAGGGGTGCCACAGAAATCACAAGCGATTTTCGTATAAACGCTTGTATTTTATATTAAAACTGCTCGAATTTATATGTGAAAAGGGCACCAAAAAGCACGCCTACTAGATCAGAAGGCGAAAATAAAGCTTGAAATCGACTATACAAAGCCAAGTAGATTTGAGTAGTTGATTCCAAAACGCTCTGATCTAGTAGGCGTGCTTTTTGGTGCCTCTTCACATAGAAATTCGAGCAGTTTTAATATAAAATACAAGCGTTTATACGAAAATCGCTAGTGATTCCTGTGGCACCCCAATAATTTCATTACAAATATTTGTGATGTGGATTTAAGGAACTGTAAAATATTCAGCCCTGTTCCGAATTCCGAGTCGGTTTTCGTGTTAACGTTTGCAAGTGGAATACCAATTGAACAATGTTACATGGAAGTTGACAATCATATCTATGGTTACTACAATATATCCGGTTTCAAGAAAATAGGAATTTCTTAAGCAATTGAACCCGATTGATCAATGTCAAGTGAAATCAATTCGTCAAAAAGAAACGACCCGATCTAGTAATCACAGACATTCTTCGCCCCATCAATTTCGATTTGTAAATTTTAAATAAGAATCAACAAGTTTTCCACGAAAACCGACTCGGAATTCGAAACAGAGCCGATTATCTTGAATCCAAAAAGATGATTGAAAATTAAAATTTAATTTAATTTTTCGTATTTACCATCGCATTTTTGGGACGAGTTTCAAATAATTCGTCGTCCAGGCTGTTATTTTTGTGGTAGAGGTTTGGCACTCACTAAAGCTATAGGAAAAAAATTCAAATTTTGTCGATTATCTATCGGCTGTTCTCAATTCCACTTCGGTTTTCGTATAAACGTTTGTACTGCTAATAAGGTTATATGGAAGTTACAGTCATATCTACGGCTACTAGATCCGATTTCAGCAAAAGTGGAATTGCTCAAGCAGTTGAAACCGACAGCTCATGAAGTGGATTCAATTCGTAGAAAGGAAAGCCTTGATCTAGTAGCCACAGATTTCCTTTACAACTTCTATTTAAATTTGTAAGAGTAAAATGACCAATTCAAACGTTTATACGAAAACCGAAGTGGAATTGAGAACAGACCTGTATATCCCACATTTCAAGAGGTTCAACTACTAACCTGAAACTTTGAATCTTCCTCAAAGCTGTAGTACATTCTGTACAGGGTTGCCCATATTCGACGGACCCATCTGGCAACGCCATAACTTTTGACAGAGATGTTAGATCGCTTAATGACATACCGCGTTTGAAGCGTCAGTCCAAGCAGATTTTTACCATGGAACAATACACGCCACGCGAGCGCTCTGAAATAGTTGAAATTTACATTCAACAGAACAAGTCAATTGTGAAAACTCAACGTGCTTTTAAAAAATTAAGCCCATTTCACATTGAATGGGACCGTAAATAAGCAAAATTGCCGTATTTACGCCACTGAAAATCCTGAGGAGATTCAAGAAGTGCCTCTTCATGACGAAAAAGTCACAGTTTGGTGCGGCGTTAGTGCGAAAACGGTCATTGGGCCGTTTTTCTTCCAAAATGAAAATGGCCATGCTGTTACCATCAACCAGGAGCGTTAACGCGACATGATGACCAATTTTGTGATGCCAATTATTCGTCGAAAGCGTATGAGGCAGTTCTGGTTTCAACAAGACGGCGCTCCACCGCACACAAGTCGCATAACAATCGATTTTCTGAAGAAATTGTTTCCGGGCCGTTTGATGTCGAAAAGTGGTGATTTGGACTGGCCACCGCGTTCGCCCGATTTGACGCCGCCTGACTTCTTCTTGTGGGATATTTGAAGTCAAAGGTTTACGTTAACAAGCCAAGGACCGTAGAAGAGCTCAAGGACAACATTCGTGAAGAAATAGCCGCTATTCCGGCCGAAATGTTGGCGAAATCGATGGAAAATGCTGCAAAAAGGGCACAATACGCCATCAACGCCAGAGGCGGCCATTTGAGAGATATCATATTCAAAAATTGATGTAAACAAATCTACTTGGAACAAATTAAATGATTAAGATTGCCAACCGCCAAATTTTTATTTTTTTCTTTGATTTAAAAAAAAAAAATGGGTCCGTCGAATATGGGCAACCCTGTAGTCAGGTGTGCAAGAAAAAATCAAAAGATTCTCTGGAATCAGCCCTTAAGGGCTGTTCAAAATGTAGTCATATCGAACACATCTTTAAAAATAGAGGAAGCTAACCTAGGCTGTACCGAAGTTTATATACCCTTGGAGCATGATATATGCTGCCAGTTTTTTGTATGGCTATACGATATATTCATCAAAAAAGTTTTTCTCACTAGAACTACATTTTGGACCGATCGTTTCTACGGCAGCTATATGCTATAGTCATCCGATTTAAGTCAAACTTGACAAAATTGTGTGGTAGTATATAATATAGATCTGTACAACGTGGGAGCGATAGCATTGAAAACAAAAAAGTTTTTCTTACTAAGACTTTTTTTCAGACCTAACTTTTGTATGGCAGCTATACTATATAGTTGTCCGATTTTGATAAACCTCAGTGAAATTATGTGAAATCATAGAAAACTTATAAATACGGGGGTTGGGAGCGATAGCATTGAAAACAAAAAAGTTTTTCTCACTAAAACTACTTTTTCAACCGATCGTTCCTATGGCAGCTATATGCTATAGTTATCCGATCCGGCCGGTTCCGACAAATGTGCAGCGTATTTATACCAAAAGACTTCGTGCAAAGTTTGGTTAAGAAAGCTTTAAAACTGACGGAGGAGATAGCATAGAAACAGACGGACAGACGGACATGGCTATATCAACTCAGCTCGTCATGCAGATCAAGAATATATATACTTTATGTGGTCGGAGATGTTTCCTTCTGTGCGTTACAAACATCCGGACAATTTTAATATACCCTCTCCAAGGGTATAAAAACAGGGCATAATCCCGAAACGAATTTAGGTTCCGGTTCCGAAATGAATGTTTCGGTTAAAGGTTCAATTTCGGATTTCAATTAATTTCTATTTTCGTTTTCGATACGGTTCCCACATTTTCTTTGCGGTATACCGGTACGTACCGACATAAGTAATACTTATTTTTAATACTGAAAAAACTGAACTCTGAGATAAATCTAAATCATTTTATTCCTGTTTAATAAAACGAATCAAAATTCAACACAAAATGAATGGTTTTACATTTAAGTAAAATTATATAGCCTTCGTAATTCGCATTTTTTTTACGTAGTTAACACGATCTAAGATCTAATGATTACATTATATGCTCACATATTTTATATTATGTATTATTAGTTTTCGAATTTAACTTCGAATTTTATACGTCCACTATATAGCATTCTTGTGATTTGCTCGCAGTAACATAATTGCATTCAATGTGGTTGAGACCATGCAACTTCTTAGCGGATTCATTATAAATTTAACTCCAGAGAATAGGCGTTGCACGCTTACCTGCGTAGCTAGAACAGAAATAACGACTTTTGAAATCGCACACAATTCTGGGAACTTTGTGGAGGGTTATTACCAATAATCTTTTTCTGCAAAAATCACATATGACTCAACTTCGTAGGCGCATTCAGATGAACCAGAACTTGGGCTGCAGTTCATTAAGCAGTGATTGATCAGCAAACGACAAAATTTTGTGCAAAAATATTATGTAAAAGATCGATACAAGAATTTTTTTTGCTCAGCACTTAGCGTTACGTTAGACCTAGGGTCCAAAAATATTGCACATAGAAAAGCATTGTTTTCAAAAAGGGATTTCTCATGCTTTTCTATTTCCTAAAAAACGATTTGGCAAAAGAGAACGAATTTTTTTGATATTTCCCATTTGCAGTGTATACAAATGGAATGAAAATCGCCCAAAACTAGATTTTCGGCTTTAAGTTTAGTTGTGTCCGCCTCCGCTGATTCTAATATGCGTACAATTTCGCGAACTGAGTCCCACACTTTCCGGTTCAGAAGAAAGTCCTTATTTGCAGCCACAAACTTGGAGCAAGAGTTGAAGAAGTAAAAAGTTGCAAGAAAATCTGGCATCGTGTAAAGGTCGTTTAATGATTGCATTTTCGCATTTCAAATGACTGACTAAAACTACTAAAAAAAAACCGAAACTGTACCGGTACCAACGTTTCGGTTTCGTTCCGGCTATATCGGTTCCAATAATAACGGTTAACGGTTTTCGGTTCCCAAAAATAAATTTGTTGCGATTCTGGTTCCGGTTCCGGTACGCGATTTGAAACGATTTATTTCGGTTGCCGGTTCCGGTATTATGCCCAGTTTAAAAATGTTTTAATTTCGTTTAAAAAATCGTAGAATTGTTCGCGACAATTTATTTTTAAGCTAAGAAATAGAACTGTTCGATAATATCAAATAGAGTCAAGACAAAAGCGCGGGATACCCACAAAAGTGTTGAAATGTATGTTTAAGGAAGCGTAAACCTCTTTCCGAAAATTTAGACGTGATGAATGATGATGAAGCAAACGAAAATCATCTGGAATCCTTCTTTGCACCTCTTCTATAAACTGTTGCCTAGCGGCTGGTTGTCGAGCAGCTAGTGTGTGGGTGCCTGCAGTGCGAAAGGCATGGATTTTACATCTAATGGAATAAATGGAACATCAATTAAAAAAAAAGTAGTTTTCTTTAAAAACTTTTAGTGAAGTAACTTGTCGCCCTTGGGGCTGATTAGAAGCCAAATATTTTTTTTTATTGCCTAGTGTAGATAAGGATCCTGATTATCCTTACTTTATATATCGGTATCCATTTGGACTGGATAGTGATCTATCTTTTTTTTGGGATCCATTGAATATATTCGAAGTCGATTTATTTTCTTTTAAAAAGGATATATCAGAAAAAAAATATTTCATTGATCTATATTCTTCATCATATTATTATTATTCATCATATTTAAAAAAAAAGGATCATAAAGTGGATATTTCGAACATTCATTTTACGTGGATCTTTTTTTCTGTGAACGCGAATTTTAATTAAAATATTTATAGCTGAACACTATCGGATCGCGAATAAACGTACTCGAAAGAAGTTACCGTTGGGTTTTGTTCGATTTCGATCGAATTGATATGATAAAAGAAAACATTTTAGATGCGATTGTCCTGAAAATCTTTGAAACTCCGATCTTGAAAATCTTCAGTCCATATTCGCTTCATTGTCGAAAGGATAAACGAAGTAGCAGCGGCGATTTGGGTTTATTGAAACCATTTGAAGTTGAACTTTCGGGCTTATGCTACTGTAATCGCCTTTTTGTTCATAGTGCAAGATAAAGTTTTGCAGGTGTGAACAGCAAGATAAACAGCAATTGGCGCAAAAGCCATGGGGAGGACTCATTTTATTGGCATCGACATGCATTAGCAGCACCGCAAATACCAAGTGCAGATAGAGAGGTAAGAGTCAAATATAACCGCAACCAATAACGCTACGTTCAGTGCATGTACAACAACGACAATTACAACAACCAGCTGAGCTCAGCAGAGCAGAGAAGAGCAGCACCGCGAAGAGGAACAACCGCAGGCAACAAGCTAAATTGCAAAAGAAAACTTTTTGTGTACTGTGGTCGCTGTTGTGGTTTTCTGCGAGCTCTCGTAACCTGAGTTGGCAATGAGCAGCTGATGATTGCCAGGCCATTATCAACATGTGTGTGTGTGTGAATATATATGTATGGTTGTTTGCGTACGTGCAAAGGTGTAAATTAAATTTCAACGCCATCACGAGCTCGGCATGCCAATGCCAAATCAAACACTAGGCTCATTGTCTGTTGCCCGAAAATCCTCTTCCATGGCTGCCTGATGTGGTTACCTTATGTTGGTAATTTCTCCCTGGTTAACACAATGCCATCTGTTGCAACTGCGTTTGCTTTAGCAACTGTAGTCTGCTCTTAAGCGCAAGCATAGAGGCCATTTTGGTCGAAAACGAATTTCTTTTTTAAAGGTTTCATCAAGGACTTATTGTTCGGTTAGTTGGACTTATTCACTTCTCTGACAAGGCCACAGCAGTTACAAAAGCAAGCTTTTCTCTTCGCTTGCATGCTTTTTCATTTTTGCACAAGAGAATGAAGTCTTCAAATTAAAGCTGAATCCCGACGGCATAGCAAAGTAGCTGTGCATGGCTGGTGAAGATGACGGATGCGTAAAAGCTTCAAAATGTTTTCTGATGTTCCGACGGCGGAGTCGAATTCAGTTTACAAGCCCCACAAGAAGAGGACATCTTTTAAATAAATGTCCTTTTTAAAGCAGCGTATCCAACCGAAACAAAAACCGTTTTTAAATGGGATAACCGAATTAAACCAAAACGTAACCAAAGACATTAGAATATGAAGATGAGTAACGCCACACGATTTTTTCCTCCTGGCTTTTCATCTGGCTTTTCGCTCTCTTGAAATTTTGTCCAGAAGCCAGAGAGAGAGAGAGCGCTCTAGAGCCAGCCGCGTTTTTGTACGCATACAGCGACAGTCGACGACTGTAAGTGTGCACACGTATTCTCAAGCATTACTCACACAAGCTAGTGCATTCTATTTTTAGATTTTTACGCTCTCAACTTTGTGTGTGCGGAGAGAGCGCGATTTTCGGCGCCACCAAAAAAAACAGCTGCATATTGCAAAACCATTGTATGGGCGTTCGGCATCTTAGAGTTTATATTGGTCTTTGACGTAACCGTATTAAATTTGTTTAAGTGACCGTAGCCGTAAATGAAACCAATATGGACTTTATTTTGGTTAAAATATGGTTTTGGTTTTTAAAATATTATAAGATAAAAAATATATTTCATATTTAATTAAATTATTATCACGAAAATTCAATAACACTAATCGCTACTATTAATCAAGTCGCACTCTCATCGCTAAAGCCTATATGACAGGACATTAATTGAACCTATGATGCAACAAAGAAGCACCTTCTTATACTCTCTGAGAGCACTCTCAGCTCGGGTCAGAAAATTTTAGTGTGAAGTTGGCACATAGAGCAATAAGTATTAGAGAGAATATTTTGCACTGCCTCTTAATTTTGCTGGTGCTTAATGATAGTGCCCAAAAAGATACTTTCAAGTGGCAATACGAAATACCTGTGATAAGAGCAATACGACCATATTCCCAGATGTATCCAAAGAGCGTTAGTGAGAGCGAACAGCTGACCCAATTATATTAACAGAGCGTAAGTACGAGCGAACAGCTGACTAATTTCTGACAGAAGCGGTGTCGACTGAGTAAATTTTCTCTCTAATACTTATGGCTCCATGGTTGACACTTTCGAGTTCCAAATTTCCTCAATTTTGGACATTAAATCGCTTTAAGAGCGCTGTGGCTCATTTCTGAGTTTTCTTTTTCATTAATGCCCATAGACTTTCTATAGGGCTCAGGTCAGGGCTGGATGATGGCCAATCAAGGGCGTCAATTTGATTTTGTTGAAGCCAACTTTTCGTTTTTTTTAGCGGTATGTGGTGATGCACCGTCCTGCTGAAAGGTATATTCACCAAAATCAGCCAGCTTTGGTGCCACAGGAATGAGATGATTTTGTAAAATATTGATGTATTTTTCAGCATTTATGGTTCCATCTATAAAGTGAAGATCTCCTACTCCCTTTGCAGACATGCATCCCCATACCATAACACTTGCAGGAAACTTTACAGTGCGTTTAAGACAGTCTCTATTGTATGCCTCCGTTTTCTTTCGTATTACTCTTTTTCGATCATCTCAAACAATTGTCGCTAAAAATTATGGTATACCACTGTCTTTGTACCCAGTTACGCCTTTGTTTTGCCCATAGCAAACGTTTTCTTTTTTGCAAAATGGTTAGCATGGGTTTTTCTTTAACCTAAAAAAAAACTCATATGTCAATAAATATATACAACAACCATAGCTGTTAAATTGCGGTTACGATTAGTAATCAATTACATTATTTTTAAAAGAATTGTAATGATTATAAAATCCTCTTGGTTAAAAATATTTGATTACTAATTGATTACTTTCAGAAATAATCAAAAACAATCGGGATTATTTAGGATTACCAAAAAATAATCAAAAATAATCAAAAAGTAATTCGACTACTTTACAAGATTATTTTTGATTATTTTTTGTACTCCTCAATAATCCCGATTATTTTTGATTATTTCTGAAAGTAATTAATTAGTAATCGAGTAAAACTAAAAAATAGTCGTAATGTAATCATTATTTTGCCTTTTAAAAAAATAATCAAATAATGTTGATTACGATTAGTAATCATTATTTAACCTTACCCCTCACTACTGGTGCGTTCCCCTTTGGACTTCTACAAACGGAAGAACGTGCATAGGGTTGAAATAGGTGGCCTAGTAAGTACTTATCACCAGCCACGACTACTTCCCCGACTGATGTAATTTACTTTCGCCATACGTATCGTTAAAAAGGGGCGGCCAAGGCGGCAACAACATTAGTGAAATAAACTTACTTTGTAGAAACTATAACCTATAGTTTTCATTCACTGGCGTGTCCATTCATGTTTAATAGCTTTCCCAATACTTTCAGACCAACTTGATGCTATTTCTCGAACTGTGCTTCTACGGTTTTGTTTTATTATAGCAGACAAAGCCCTTTTATCACAAGGGTGATTTTCGAAACCCGACCTCTGTATGCTGCATTGTTGTTATTATTGCCATTCTTTTTAAAGATTTTCACAATACTTTGCACGGATGATCTCGGAAGATTGACATCATTTGATATTTCCCGATAGCTCTTGCCTGATTTAAACTTATCAGTGATTAGACGCCGAATTTCTCCACAAACTGGCCTACCACGTGCCATGTGGCAGATAGCACATGTTTTCGGTTCGGTCTCGATGTTCTACATAACCTAGTTCTTCTGCTGGTTTGTTTACATTTTTATGTTTCCGACTTTTTTTGATAATTCGAATCAGCTGTACGAATTAAAAATGGTCGCAATCATTTCGTACAGAAATAAAGTGCACTCATGTAATATAAATTAAAAAATTGTTTCCGCTTATATGTGTTACATGTTATGTAAGGAACAATACATAATTAAGGAAACTTTCCGAAAAATATGGTCATTTAGCTGCAGCTACGCTTATCTTCTAAATGTTTCCTACTGAACGTAATAATTTGCTAAAAATAAATGGTGTACGAATTAAAAGTGGTTAGGGCTAGTACTCTGTACCGAAGGTGCAAACTTAATAAGTTTGTGCAAAAGTATGTAACAGGGAGAAGGAATCATTTCCGACCCTATAAAGTATATATATTCCTGATCAGCATCAACAGCCGAGTCGATATAGCCATGTCCTTCCGTCCGTCCGTCTGTCCGTCCGTCCGTCCGTATGAACAAACAGATCTCAGAGGTGGTAAGAGATAGAGGTTTGACATGTATGGGACAAATGCTTCTTATACCTGCAGGCAGATCAAGTTTATTTTCAATTTTTGCCACGCCCCCTCCCGTCCCCGCAATTTGGAAAAAACGTCATATCTTCCACAGTTTTGTAAATAGAGGGTTTGTTCGTTCTAGAGATAGTTAGTCATTGGCAATGTGTATCGATGCCGACAAAATAATAAAGATCGGATGAGCGGTTCTCAAGTTATGAGCAAATAAGTGAATGAATGAGTTGGAAGTCCGATATTAGCGACAGCCCTATGAATTCGAAGGGGTAACGACATAGCTCCGACGTCATATCTCTGCCATATCTTTGTCTTCCATGGCTGTCATCAGTCTGCAGTAGATTATTCTTTCTAGAATTTTTTCCAACCGTATCCAAAAGACAGATTGGTCTGTACGCAGAGGGATCGTCCGCGGGTTTATCCATTTTTGGAATAAAAATCAAGCTCTGCACCTTCCACCGGCTTGGGAAAACTTCTTTCTGTAGACATCGGGAAAAAATTCTCTGCAAATGTTTCTGGCTTCGTAGCCATAGCGAGTTTAATTGCTCTGTTCGGTATACCGTCTGGTCATGGGGTCTTTTTGTCCCCTATACGTCCACATCTCCTCCGCGCGAGGAAAAACTGTTTCTACGATCCTCCGCAGTGAAACAAGACAGGTGATGACTTGACGACTGGCTCTTAAGCTTTTTTGTAACCACTTTGTAGGCAGTGCCCCATGGATTTACGTCATATCTTAAGATTTCGTTTTGCCTTACGAGAATCCTCTATTTTCTCCTGAAAGTCGGGGCGAGCGTCATCTGGCACTTGGATAGTTAAATATAAACTGCCTAATTTCTTCGGTCCACCAGTAGCAGGGCTCACCACCGCTACAGGGCTTACGTCTTGGCATAGACGCATCGCACGTTTCTACCAGTTTCTCACTTAGATGGTTTGTAAGTTCTTTAACAGATCCATCGACTGGTTCCAAGTAACTGAAGATATCCCTGAAAGTATCCTCGTCAAGGCAGTTATCCCTTCATTTGGGCCCGGTTGTTTTGTCCTTTTTTGTTTGCTCCGCTTAAGAATTTCAAAGTGAATAGCTTGGCGATCACTTAAAGTGAACTCTTCGCTAACACTCCATTTCATTTTTTCGGATAGGGAGTTGCTAGTCAGGGTAAGGTCTATGACCGATTTTTTACCCGCCTTACGGTAACTGAGCTTCTTGCCATTATTTGCCAGGCTTAATTTTAACACCTGAACTGTGTTTGCATGTGTGTCTCAATTGTATTTCGGAGTCGGTCCACTCGACTGCAATGCACTTGCTTGTTGTTTTCAATTTTGTTAAATTTAGCCATCTTTTAAACTTGTTTTTTTTAATTTGCATAGAAATTATAATGCGTTTTTTTTCAAAATTTACTAAAAAATTTAATATATGGTAGCGGATTGAACAAAATTAAACTTATGGTAAATGCTCAAAAAAGTAAAATTTGGACGAAAATTTAAAAATTTTTGTTATTGACCAAGTTAAAAGTAAATCAAAAACGAGTTTTGGGAAAAATTCGACTTGAGCGACCTCTGAAAAATTTCTCAAAAATATTTTAGTTTATAAGCTTTCAGAAAGCGTCGGTGGAAAAAAAAAATATGTTTGGTACACCCCAGTATACAATACCCCTTAAACGATTTCTTTGCATCTAAACTTTAGTTTTGCTGCAAAATTAAAACTTTTCGTGGTCTATGCATTAGCAGACGCCATACTCTCTACGTAATTTAAGCTCAAGAGCAGTGGAAAGCAGCCAGCCAACTGCACAGGCAAGGGAATTTAAACTATGCATGCAACAAAAGGTTCCGGTAACAGGCGGTGGTCACAGCAATATTCGCGAATTTAATATAACAAGTATACCATGGCAAAGTAACCAAACATTGCACATAAAGGTTTGGCAACGCTTTGAACACTGCGCTCGTGGTTTTCTGTTTGATACAGAAGGGTTGTATATTTTATTAAAGACGCGAGACATCAAGAGCATACGCACATTAAACGAGAGCGTAAGTTAAAGTCGGCGGTGCTCGACTTTGGAATACCCGTTACTCTCTCTCTCTCTCTCTCTCTCCCTCTCTCTCCTCTCTCTCTCTCTCTCTCTCTCTCTTCTCTCTAAGATTGTGCGATGTTGGTTGTAAAAGGGTGGGAGGGGGGGTGCTTGGTTCACTTTTCGCTCATAACTTGAGAATCTTTCTCATTTCTTCGCAAATCGATTCATTTTGCTAATTACTAACTATCTCTAAAAGGTACAATTGGTCTATCTTTAAAACTGTAGGAGATATAACGTTTTTTCCAAATAGCGGAGGCGGGAGGGGGCGTGGCCAAAATTTGAAACAAACTTGATCTCCGTGCAGATAAAAGAAGCATTTGTTCCATACATGTCAAACCTCTATCTCTTACCATCTCTGAGATCTAGGTGTTCATACAGACAGACGGACGGACGGACGGACGGACGAACGGATGGACAGACGGACAAGGCTAAATCGACTCGGCTGTTGATGCTGATCAAGAATATATATACTTTAGATGGGGAGTTATCTCCGACCACATAAAGTTATATATTCTTGATCAGCATGACAATGAGTCGATTAAGCTTTGTCCCGTCTGTCCTTCTCCGTCCGTCTGTCCGTCTGTCTGTTACTACGCGAACTAGTCCCTCAGTTTAGAAGCTATCGAGCGAAACTTTCCACAGAGTCTTCTTTTGAATGCACGCTGCTAATATGTCGGAACCGACCGGATCGGATGACTACTTCTTGTAGCTGCCATACAAATGTTCGTTCGGAAAATTGGTTTTTAGTAAGAAAACTGTTTTGTTCTCAATATTACTGCTCTCAAACACGGTCATGGGTAATATGTAATGTTTTTAAGCTGATCTGCGAAGTTTTGGCCGGAAGTCGCTAACCCTTGACACAAGCTATTTCAAGTGTAAATATGAAAACTTCGGTACAGACGAAGTTAGCTTTGTAGCATGACATATGCCTGCCATTTTTTTGTCAGCAATACAATATATGCATCCGATTTAAATCAAACTCTCCAAAATTGTGTTGTGACAAATAATATTCATAACTGGAACGTACAAAGACCATTTAAAACAAAAAAGTTTTTCTCACTAAAACCTTTTTTTTAACCGACCATTCCTATGGCAGCTATGTGCTATAGTCATCCGATTTGGATAAAAATTGACAGAATTATGTGTTAGCATGTAATCATATGATCAGTAGCGAGTTTGGGAGCGAAAGCATTAAAAACAAAAAGTTTTTCATACTGAGACTTTTTACAGACCTAGCTAAACTATATAAATGGAGATTTTTTAGGAGCAATAGGAAAGTTAAAAAACAAGTAAAATTTCAGTCCAGTAACAGATTTTCAGGAGCTTTAAATCGGAGATAAACCAGTTCCATAAAATTAATGTTTAATTGTTTTTTCTCCCGCAAATGTCCATCCCAAAGTCCACTTTTGGGTTGCTTTCTTCCAAATTCATTTCTGCATCGGTACCATCTTGCCGATCACGAAAAAAATGCTTCAATGTTTGCTTTTTCTGGATGCATTGGTAGCTCTTGCAATGCTTCTGGCTGATATTCACTCCGAAATCGACAATTCTGCTTGTTTACGTACCCATTAAGCCAAAAATGAACTTCGTCGCTGAACACAATTTTTCGGTAAAAAAGTGGATCTTCGTCCAACTTTTCAAGAGCCCATTCACCAAAAATTCTTCGTTGCGGTAGGTCGTTCGTCTTCAATTCTTGCACCAGCTGTATTTTGAAAGGCTTCACACCTAAATCCTTCCGCAAAATGTTCCTCGGTGTTGAGTAACAGAGGCCCAATTGCTGCGAACGGCGACGAATTGATAATTGATGGTCATCATTAACACTGGCCGATACAGCTGCAATATTTTCTTCAGTTCGCACCAACAATGTAAATTTGGTGCGAAATTTAGTCACAATAGCCCGAATAGCCGCTTCAGTGGGTCGATTAAACTGACCATAAAATGGAAGAAGCGCGCGATGATAATAAAATTCAATAATTTGCAAGCGTTGTTCGTTTGTAAGACGATTCATGGTTAAATTATACACCAAACTGAAGATGTTTGACAGTGAAACAAAACACAAAACGTGCGTGAGCTATTTAAACCAGTGTTGCCAAAAAGATAACAGCTAAAAAATCACCCTTTATTAAGTATAAATAAAATGTGACATTTAATTGAAGTAATTGAGCGATATATACTTTATGTGGTTGGAGATGCTTCCTTCTTTGCGTTACAAACATCCTGAAAATTTTAATATACCCTCTCCAAGGGTATGAAAACATTTCTGTGACTTAATTAATTTTGGTTTTTTTTGGAATTGGTTTTCAAAATATTTATAGATTAGGGAGAAAAAACTTCTGCTGAACATTTGGGGTTGCTTTTTAAGTGTACCCATCCATCGATATGGAGCTCTGTTGTCACCCGCCACATTGAACAGCTACTACAATCGCCCCTGATTAACAATGAAGAGCTGCTGCGCCATAATCGATTTCTTCACTCTGACCCCCATTGACCGCTAAGGAATGGTCCCAGTGCACCGCAGCCTTAAAACCGAACTGCAGCCTTGAAGTATCTACAATATGATTTAATTGAAATGCGTTTGGGTGCAAGCAAGCAAGGGAGCAAGCAAGCCAACTCAAAATTTGGCACAAAGGACCACACGCCAGATTTCAGCTTCAGCAGTTTTAGCATGAGCCTTTATACACCCGTTACTCTCAGGGTATGTTAAGTTTATGTTAATGAAACAAGCAAAAGGTAGCATATCCAATCACATGAAGTAAGTAAATACAGTTATATGAAACTGCCGGTCTTTTATTTTGGGTTAAATTCAATTTAAATTAATAAATCAATATGAATCATAAAACATAAATATCACTTAACAAACTTCAATTGAACATCGAATTGACTCATGTTAAACGAGTGTAGCAGTCGCCCCGACCAAGTAATGTGATTCCTAGGAAGATTTAACATAGAAGCACAATTTTCTGGGTCGACAATTGCTTACACAGATATTAGCTGTCATTTATTTTTTGACATGTCCGTCACTTTCTAAACACCGTGTCGTCCCATGTCGGCAATAATTTTGAGTAAAGTATCTTTTTGACACAACGAAGTATCTCTTCGTCACAATGAAGTCAGTGATTGTATTTTTATTGACACAAACGAGCAAAACAAAGTCAGATCTTGCAACCCGAATACGTGGAGTGAAGTCGCTCCAGTTTGCGTTATTTCCCATTTTGCTCCAAGCATTCACCCCCTAATCATCTCATGCCCATATTCACAATAACTTGAACTTTCGCTGCTTCAATATTGAATATTGAGTAGAATGCAGACAAAAATGTACACTGACAATGCATCCGTTGCTGTTTGAACTGTACTTTATTAGAGTTTTCCGTTTGGTTTTTTTTTCATTCCGCTTTCCCTTTTGATTGTTCCAAGATTTGAGCTTACCACTTGAGCGAAACAATGCTTTGCTTTAATTGGTTGCCGGTTAGTTGCAACTGGAATAAATTCAGGTCCGCACAACTATCCCCCCTGATAACACAAAAAAATCCATGTTCACTCTTGTGAATGCACTTTGCATATGCTGCTTGTAACGTGCCAAAAGGATATTCGAGAAGTGTGGAACGAAAAAGCACAGAAAAAACATAGCGGGTGATTCTTAAATTGGTTAGGAAGTGAGCCAGACAGTGTCTTAATTTTCCGCAGGATGTGCGCAATGTCAAAAGCAACTTTTGATAAATGGCGCATGGGGCCAAAGAAGCGACCAGCTGCAGTATTCTGCATGCACCATGTGCATATGTTACACTAGAATATTTATGGGTTGTTTTTTCAAAAATATGCAAAAAGAAACTAAAACTAAGGCAGACAGTTTAAGGGCTACCTTCTCTCCTATTGAATTAGTTGCAAATAAAAATTTTAAAATTTCTTTAACATCCTCCTAAACTATTTAAATAAGCAACTCAAATTGCCTGATAATTAAGCCTCCCTGACGATGGTGTAATAGCAAAGCAAGTATCTCTAACTGTGAAAAGACTTTCTCTTTAAAGAATTTTCACAACCTACAATTTAGAGACACAGGGTCTGTCCGAAAAGTAATAGGGCTGAATTTTTTCCGCGTTGACTGTACGTCGCAGCGTGCGCTCACCTGAATTCGGTCGGGCGTTCCTAGCTAACGAACGAGCGGCTGGTCAGTTGTCTCCGAGCACCTGGAGAGTCAGAACAGGTATTTTCGCGCAACGTGTTTCTGTGAGTGGTGCAAGCCAACAAGAGGTATGTACCTCGTGACCGCAAAGTTTTGAATTTAGCCCCTTGACTAAGTATTCGTTTAATTGATCAAAATCTGTGGTTCATGACATTGTGACGGAGCGTTTGAACATGCGCAAAGTGTGTGCGAAGATGGTCCCAAAAGTGAACTTGAAAAGTGACTTCTTGTGAATAGCTACCTGACCAAGGCCGGTATCCCAACGTTTCCGCAGCCGCCCCACAGCCCAGATGTGCCTCTCCCCCGAACTTTTTTTGTTGCCTGAAAACGCCGATGAAACGAAAGCATGATCAGCAAGCAACAGCCAACACCTAACATCTTAAAAGCTCGAGTTGTGTAGAAAATCTTGTAAGTCAAGATTGAATTTTGAATCTAGTGGAAATATCGGGCTAAAACTTATAATGTAAGTTCTTTGGAGAGAAATGTTGTATTATGCTGAGTTTGGCGAACTTCTTTTACCCATTACTTGACTCATATCCTTCATACGATCGTCCAATATTTTGGCGAATTGATAAATAATCTTGATATGATTAAGTTGCAGGTTTTTTGCATTACAGTCCGTATATGTAATGCAAAAAACCTGCACTATTTTATGAAATACTACACGAGTAGCTGCAGGTGGCTGCAGCTTTAACTAAGCATTTGCTTATCCATGTTTTTTAAGGTTGATTTAGTATTTTCAGGTTTTGTTTACTTCATTTTGAATATCAATTGTTATTCCTTTTTGCGAATTGCTCTTTCTTATGTAGTTGGAACGCTTTCCTGTCTTGTTAACGAAACCAGCGAACACCCTTCGACATCAAACCCGCTTTCTGTTATACGAATAATTGGCATCACAAAATTGGTCATCATGTCGCGATAACGCTCCTGGTTGATGGTAACAGCATGGCCATTTTCATTTTGGAAGAAAAACGGCCCAATGACCGTTTTCGCACTAACGCCGCACCAAACTGTGACTTTTTCGTCATGAAGAGGCACTTCTTGAATCTCCTGAGGATTTTCAGTGGCGTAAATACGGCAATTTTGCTTATTTACGGTCCCATTCAATGTGAAATGTGAAAATGTGAAATTTTTTAAAAGCACGTTGAGTTTTCACAATTGACTTGTTCTGTTGAATGTAAATTTCAACTATTTCAGAGCGCTCGCGTGGCGTGTATTGTTTCATGGTAAAAATCAGCTTGGACTGACGCTTCAAACGCGGTATGTCATTAAGCGATCTAACATCTCTGTCAAAAGTTATGGCGTTGCCAGATGAGTCCGTCGAATATGGACAACCCTGTATTAAGAAACAAGATGTAAATGCAGTAAGTAGGGGCCAGGGAAGGCAAGACAGTGGAAACTTTAACTAAACATACGACACACGAATAAAAAATAGAGAAGGTCAAGCTTACTTCGTCTTTGCCGAAGTTTTTATACCCTTGCAAATGTTTTAATACATCAGAGTTTAAGAACGCCAGCATTAAAACAAACAATTTTTCTAAATAAAACCCACTTTTCGACCGATTGTTCCTATGACTGCTATATGATATAGTCATCTGATGTTGAGCTATAAGATATAGTCAACCGATTTTGACAAAAACTTCCAAATCAATGTAAAAGCGTATAATATTAATAATCGCTGAAGTGGGAAACGATAACATTAAAAACAAAGAAGTTTTCCTCACAAAGACCCACTTTTCGACCGATAGTTCCAATGGCAGCTATAAGATATAGTCATTCGATCCGGTCGGTTCCGACATATTAGCAGTGTGCAGTAAAAAGAAGACTCTGTGCAAAGTTTTAGCTCGATAGCTTTAAAACTGAGAGACTAGTTTGCGTAGAAACAGGCAGACAGACAGACGCACAGACAGAAGGACAGACGGACGGACATTGCTCAATCGACTCAGCTCGTCACCCTGATCAAGAATATATATATAGTTTATAGTCGGAAATGAAATATATTTGGTTGACCCAAAAGAAAAACCTAAAACAACGATTTACCAATTCCAATATACTTAATTTGAAAGTCATTTTATGTACAATTCTTAGATACTCTAAAATGTATTAATCATAAAATGTTCCGTTCTATAGAATAACACCAAAAAAATGAAAATGGCTTTCAAAACCCAAATTTTGGCCCCAATTTGAGATTTTTCTGACTAATTTTTTTTTTTTGAGGAACCTATATAGAAAAAAAAACCACAGACCCCAATTTTTGCACCAATTAATTTTACACTTTACTCCACCTTGTCGGCCGTATATTGCGAAATACGTACTTTAAAAACCCTGGACTAGACATTTTCTTAAAAAACGTGGAGGCCGTGGATCAAGTCACCGTACGAGTACAGTTTTTCGTCTTGTTTAATGTTTTTATACACTTGAAAAGTGTATTATAATTTTGTCCAGAAGTTTGCAATGCACAGAAGGAATCATCATAGGAAGTATATGTATTCTTAATCAGCATAACGAGCTGAGTCGATTGAGCTTTGTCCGTCCGTCTGTCCGTCTTTGTTTCCAATATTAGCGCTCTTAATCTCGGTCATGATTAATACCATATTCTAAGGATATCTGCAAAAATTTTTTTGAAATCGCTAACCGTTGAAGCGCGCTTTTTCAAGTGTATTTAACCTTCGGCACAGACGAAGTAAGCCTTGCTTTCTTTCTTTTTATCTTGTGGGGGGTTTTTTTTTAAGAAGGAAGCATCTCCGACCACATAAAGTATATATATTCTTGATCAGCGTGACGAGCTGAGTTGATATAGCCATGTCCGTCTGTCCGTCTGTCCGTCCGTCTGTTTCTATGCTATCTCCTCCGTCAGTTTTAAAGCTATCTCAACCAAACTTTGCACGAAGTCTTTTGGTATAAATACGCTGCACATTTGTCGGAACCGGCCGGATCGGATGACTATAGCATATAGCTGCCATAGGAACGATCGGTTGGAAAACAAGTTTTAGTGAGAAAAACTTTTTTGTTTTCAATGCTACCGCTACCAAACCTCGTATTTATAAGTTTTTTTATGCTTTCACATAATTTCAGCAAGTTTTATGCAAATCGGGGAACTATATAGTATAACTGCCATACAAAAGATAGATCTGAAAAAAAGTTGTAGTATGAAAAACTTTTTTGTTTTCAATGCTATCGCTCCCAAACTCATTACTGATTAATATGATATGCTAACACATAATTCTGTCAAGACTGATCCAAATCGGATGACTATAGCATATAGCTGCCATAGGAATGATCGGTCGAAAAAAAAATTTAGTTTTAGTGAAAAAAATTTTTTTTTTTTTATGGTAGCTTTTTTGTACGTTCCAGTTATGAATATCATCTGTCTCAACACAATTTTGGAGAGTTTGATCAAAATCGGATGAATATATCATATAGCTGCCATATAAAAAACTGGCAGAAATATATCATGCTCCAAGGGTATATAAACTTCGGTCGAGCCGAAGTTAGCTTTCCTCTATTTTTTATTATTAAGCGCAAAATAGTCATTTATTGGGCGAGTGGATCCTAAAAACTAAATAGTGTGCTGATCTAGCTAAAAAATGCTATAAACGCAAAAATATGCCAAATTTAATATTTTGAAGGTAACCTCAAACTCTATACCAGGTGTGTGGTGATTTGTTTAAAAAATGTATGAGGATTTAAAAGCAACAATAACGAGAAAGGCAAAGCTAACTTCGTCTGTACCGAAGTTTTGATACACTTGAAATAGCTTGTCTCAACGGTTAGCGACTTCGACCAAACTTCGCAGATCAGCTTAAAAAACATTACATATTACCCATGACCGTGTTTAAGAGCAGTAATATTGAGAACAAAACCAGTTTTTCTTACTAAAATCCATTTTCCGAACGAACATTTGTATGGCAGCTACAAGAAGTAGTCATCCGATCCGGTCGGTTCCGACATATTAGCAGCGTGCAGTAAAAAGAAGACTCTGTGCAAAGTTTCAGCTCGATAGCTCCAAAACTGAGGGACTAGTTCGCGTAGAAACAGACAGACGGACAGACGGACGGACAGACGGACGGACAAAGCTTAATCGACTCAGCTCGTCATGCTGATCAAGAATATATATACTTTATGTGGTCGGAGATGATTCCTTCTATGCGTTGCACACTTCTGGGCAAAATTATAATACACTTTTCAAGTGTATAAAACAATTTATCGTTGTGGTGTCACGTGAGTGGAGAGAGTCAGAGCAAAACGGATTAAAAGGTTGCGTGGTTTTTGCAACATATATAGCCAAAGAATATTGGTGAGACTGAAATCGTCTTCATTTTTTAGAACTAAAACTACTCGAATTCGGGAACACAATTGATCTCGACTTTAAAGTTTTATGCATTATTGACAAAAAATCGATTTAAGGATTTTATATATAGGAACTGTTAAAAACCTCAAATAAAGCAGCGTTCCTGCGTTCCTGAGGGTGACCATCCGCAAAATATGCAACATTTTTTTAACTCCGCTATTTATTATCCGATCTTGATAGCAATTTTAGGGATTATGGGATTAAAAGTTTTAAACGGACGGACAAGACTATATCGACTCCGCAGTTGAAGCTAATCAAGAATTTATGGTCGGAAATGATTCTGCCTGTTACATACACTTGCTCGACTTTAGTATACTCTTTTTACTCTAAGAGTAACGGGTATGAAAAATCGATATGCACTTTAAAGATGATATGCTTCCCTACCTAACAAATAATAACTTTTTTTATTTCCAATTTTTTTAATTTTCGCTGCATTTATAAGTCAAAAACGGATTTTCGCCAAATATAATCAGTCAATTTAATAACCCTTACCTTGGGGGGTTTAACCCCCAAACAACACGATTTGTGCGGTATGAATGGAAACTTGAATTTCCAGACCCAAAATCAGTAATTTATTGAAAGAGGGGCATCGCCCTTGGGCATTAAAGATTCGCACTTCATTTTACTACACTTCATTTTTACTTTAAAGTCGAGATCAATTGTGTTCCCGAATTCGAGTAGTTTTAGTTCAAAAAAATGAAGACGATTTCAGTCTCACCAATATTCTTTGGCTATATATGTTGCAAAAACCACGCAACCTTTTATTCCGTTTTGCACTGACTCTCTCCACTCACGTGACACCACAACGATAAATAGATATAAAATTTTAGACGAATCAGTGCTGTTTGCTCAAAAATATGTTTTAAAATGAGAGAAACCGTTTCTGCTTCATTTTTTTCTTCTCTTTATGTAAACTGTCTATTGTGGAAATATGTGTTGAAGGTTGGTCTCGGATTGTTTTCTCTGTGTTCACCTCTTTTTATTGGAGACATCCATGCCAGAGAATTACCCTCGAATTTAACTTTTTATTTCACCTTGCTTTGACCTAAATAGCGGAGCGACTTGATGTTCCCATTCATTACCACCTAAGCAGGACCAAAATTCTCACTTGGAAGATGAATTAAATTGAAATTTCATTTTAATTTGCATTCTGATTCATTGGAGCTGCTGTGCGGAAAATGTGTTGCTAATGCGATTAGCTCATCAGTGAGAAGTGACTGTTGGCCCCCAGTTGGCCGTTGAAATATTTCAATTAATTAAGCATTTGTGGTCCAATTCGAAATTCAATTAAAATTCGCATGAGATTAAAATGGCGCAAACAGATTGGGGTTTATCATATTTCGTTTTTGTTTTTCAATATTAAATTGCAATCAATATTTTGTTTTATTCATAAATTACTTGCGAAACTCTTTTGCGTGCCTGTTGGCACTTCCTCGGAGAAAAGTTTTTTCGTCGGCAAAGTTAGTCAGTCCTTACAAGTGGAGACGAGGCCACGGCATGCTCCGATTTTTGTTCTGTTTTTGATATTTTTTGGTGCCAAAATGACAATTGAACTAATTGCTTTAGTTGCCAGCACGTGCCCGGGAGCAGCAGCCTTGAGGCATTTCGCCTCGTTTCAATGCCATTAGCCAAAAATGTTCGAGGTAAGAAATTTATTTTGTCATAATGATCAAAGTTATGGCAGCGTCCAAAAAGTTTCTGATTTTTACTAAATTTTGTGAGAAATATATTAAGCTGAGCACCCGATATTTATCTTAATTTGTGGTCGGTTGCCGAGAAAAACCAAAAGAGTTAAGTTTGGTCAGTCTCCGGAGAAGATTTCCAAGCCCCCCAGCAAGGACGAAGGGAAGTAGAGGGCGCAAGTACCTTTTTCCAAACATAAATAAATAAATAAATAAACCGCTTTTCGACAAACAGCCAGAAACTGGCAAGGGACCAGCTCAGGCTCAATTTTCAAGTGGGTGGAAATGAGGCGCCAAAACAAAATGCGAAAGCAAAACAAAAAGTTGGCAAGCGAACAACAGCAAAATATGTACACACAAAAAAAGGTTACTGCCCAAAAAGGGAAAGTAGCACTTCAACTTTTGCCCAAACGAAATGAAAACGCAGCAATGTGAGAACGGGGCGCCATAGCACAGCATGCCAATAATAAATCAGTTTCATTTGCTCACATTCAGCAGCCAAAAACATCAAAAGTAGACTAATGGAGTGGAGGAGTGGAGGAGGACACAACAACAAAAAGCAATCGGCTTGCTCGCAATGTCGACATCATTAACCGAATAGATGTACTAGGAGGCTAGCAGAGAATTCAAAAAGTTGCTAACTCGCATGATGGATATGCTAGAAAGGGTAGTCATACAAATATTTATTCTAGCGAGTGCACACACAAAACTTGGAAAACAAAGAAATACAGGACGTATGCATCACGTCTCACCTCAGCATCATAAAGCTTAGAGTTTTTAATGATACACGTGCTCAGAACATTTTGGCATACGCAAGAGTTATTTCTTCTTCTTTCAGTGATTAAACATTTACAACTCTTTTCAGATTTTAGCTTCCTAATCCCCAGTAAAGGTAAGGTCCCGCAGGCAAATAATTTGCGCAAATTTTTTAAAATATTTGCCCATTTTGTTTGCCTTAAGTGGAAAACACAAATGTTTGTGCACCAATAATTTGAAGGAAATATTTGCCTTGAGGGACCACGTGGGAACACCCTCGGCCAATTTTGTTTGCTGGTTTGCGAGTTTGCTCTAGCAAACAAATTGTACAAGACAAAAATCTTGCTCGCGTTCGGCGTAGTCTTGCACGGTATTTCCTCAAGCTGGGTGGTCTTTGCAAGCGCGTAGTTCTAGTTGTATTCATGATATCGCATCATTCATTTTTAACGCTCAGAGCTTTTTTTTTTTGGAAAGCTCTTTTCACGTACCGCTAACATCGTGTTTGATTTATTGTTGTTTGTTTTTAGTCGTTCGTGAGTTATAGCGTCGCAAACATGGAGCAATGAAAATAAAGATAAAATACGGCATATTTTACAGTACTACTACGATAAAGGCAAAAATGCATCTCATGCTGCCAATAAAATTTGTGCAGTTTATGGACCCAATACAGTTTCCATTTCCACCGCACAACGATGGTTTCAACGTTTTTCGTTCTCATGCAGAGGTGATCGAAGATGCGCCACGATCCGGAAGGCCTGTCGTCGAAAATTGCTATAAAATCGCTGAATTGATCGAAAGAGACCGGCATAGTAGCAGCCGTAGCATCGGTCAAGAGCTGGGCATGAGTCATCAAACCGTTATAAACCATTTGAAGAAGATTGGATTCAAAAAGAAGCTCGATGTATGGGTGCCACACGACTTGACGCAAAAAAACATTTTTGCCCGTATGGATGCATGCGAATCGCTTCTGAATCGCAACAAAATCGACCCGTTTTTGAAGCGGATGGTGACTGGCGATGAAAAGTGGGTCACTTACGACAACGTGAAGCGCAAACGGTCGTGGTCGAAAAGCGGTGAAGCTGCCCAGATGGTGTCCAAGCCTGGATTGACGGCCAGGAAGGTTCTTCTGTGTGTTTGGTGGGATTGGCAGGGAATCATCCACTATGAGCTGCTCCCCTATGGCCAAACGCTCAATTCGGACCTTTACTGCCAACAACTGGACCGCTTGAATGCAGCACTCATGCAGAAGAGGCCATCTTTGATCAACAGAGGCCGAATTGTCTTCCATCAGGACAACGCCAGGCCACACATCTTTGGTGACCGCCAGGCACCGCCGGGCCCGGGGGGGGCATCCCCCGGCCCAAGTGATTAGCTCCGGGAGCTCGGATTAAGATTTCCTAATTAACATAAACATTCAAATCGACAAAAGCGCATCTGACAAATCGAAATCGTGCTGAATTAATGGTATTTTCTATAACTCTTCGAGTTCAAGGGTAATAAATAACTTAACCTTAACCTATCTTTCACCGCTAACGCCAGAAAACAACGTAAAATACCTTGGAGTAGTAATCGATAGTAAACTATCCTGGAGACTCAATGTGGAGGAAAGGGTGAAAAAGGCAACCAATGCGCTATATGCATCCCAGAAGATGCTAAGCAGTACTTGGGGCCTATCACCAAGACTAACGCACTGGCTCTTCATATCAGTTATACGACAGATACTTCTACACGGTATATTGGTATGGTGGCAAGCCACAGAGAAGTCCACATATCTAAAACTGATGGAAAAGGCCCAGCGGCAGGCATTGGTCTGCAAAACGGAGGCGCTGCGGTCTACTATAACAAAAGCACTGGAACACATCCTAGGTGTCAGCCCCGTGGACGTCCAAGCACGCCTCACTGCACACAGGACTGCCCAACGTGTTTACGCGACAGGCACCATGGGACACAGCTCAGTGGGTAGAAAGATCAACAGTAGCACGGACTACATGATCCCAAAAACCAACTTCACTGTCGCATCAGCATTACTGGGACCAGAAGAAGCAACGCACCTTTTCACGGATGGCGATGAGATGGCCTCAGGAGTCTAAGCCGCCGTCTACTGCAAGTAACCGAAATTGAGACTCTCCTACAAACTGCCAAACCACTGCACTATATCCCAGACGGAAGTATTCGCTATAAGGAAAGCAGCTGAATTGGCAGAATTTCACGCACCAAACGATCAAATCAACATATACGTAGACAGCGGCAATCAAATCAATGCACTAAACATACCTATCTCCCTGCAGACGCTATACAGCAAGATGGAAGAGATAGCGGAGAAACAAGCAGTGGAAAAGTGTGCAAGAAAAGAGCCAAAAAACTCACGCACTATACGCTGCAGCTCCAAAGAAGAGACTGCTTAAAGGCATATTAACTGATCACTGCCTAGCAGCCGATCAGGCGATAAAGCTAGGCATCACGACAGCAGACACCTGCAGGAAATGTAAGGAACACGAACGACAAGACTTAAACATCTGCACTCCCAAAGTTTCACCCCCCTGGAAGAGGCGGCCAAGAGTTCCCCAAATAACTATTGGCATTTGCCAAAACGTCAAAGATCCTCGAGGATTTCTAAAGGAAATGGTATCCTTAAAAACACCCGGCCTCAATAAGAACCGTAAGGTCTATGTGTGGCCCCCCCTCACTGGGCCAGCCGGAAATACCTACCTAACTTACCTTTCGACTTAAGATGAATTTCTTTGAGTGAATAATTTAAGAACTCTTTGGCTAATAGCAAAAGCATCATCGACTATTGCATGTAGAATGCATGTAGATGCGTCTTCAGAAATGTTGAAATATGAAGACAATAAGGTATTTCTAAGAAAATCGTGTCACACGTACCGTAGATGGGTCAAATTGACACATACTAACAGTCTAATTTGAGTATTTTGTGTGCTTACAAAAAATAAATTTGTATATTTCTTCGTCATTTCTATATCTAACAAGTAAGACCGTTGCAGTCGAGTAGCCCGACTTCAATATACCCTGTACAATTGACAATGAGAGCGTAAGTTAAAGTCGGCTCTAACCGACTTCGATAAACCCGTTACTCATGAAAAACATGTTTAACAGTGCTCCTGCGTTCCTAAGGGTGATCCGAAAAGTATGCAACATTTTTTAGGGTGGGTGGGGGGGGTGGTAACGCGGGGTGGTAACGCGGTCGATTAAGTTTTGTCCGTCCGTCTGTCCGTCTGTCGGTTTCTACGCGAACTAGTCCCTCAGTTTTGGAGCTATCGAGCTGAAACTTTGCACAGAGTCTTCTTTTTACTGCACGCTGCTAATATGTCGGAACCGACCGGATCGGATGACTACTTCTTGTAGCTGCCATACAAATGTTCGTTCGGAAAATGGTATTTTAGTAAGAAAAACTGGTTTGTTCTCAATATTACTGCTCTCAAACACGGTCATGGGTAATATGTAATGTTTTTAAGCAGATCTGCGAAGTTTGGTCGAAGTCGCTAACCGTTGAGACAAAGCTATATATTATCAAAACTTCGGTACAGCCAAAGTTAGCTTTGTCTTATCTTTTTGCACTAAATTGCTCACAGCTCCCGTGTTTGTTCATAGATTTTGATAATCCTCTTCTAATAAAATACAAATTCAAAATAAATTTTTTAATATTTTTTTTTAATTTTTTTCAAGGCGTTTAAAAATTAAATTTCTCGCATTTTCGAGCAAAAAATCATTTTTTTTTTTTTAATATTTCTGGTTATTGTATTCAAACTACTAATCCGATGTAATGCGATTATTGGCAGTTCAATGACCTTTTGATTCATATCTTGCCTGACTCTATCTGACAATTATGAAGTGAGATATGGCTTAAAACGTACGAACACATACAAAAACAAGTGAGAAAGTCGGTCAAGCCCGACTATAACATACTCTGTACCTAGAGTACGAGCTGTATGCAATGCTGCTGCTGCGCTCATCACTAAGTTTTTCTCTCTCTCTCCCTCCCTCTCTCTCTCTCTCTTTTTCTAAGAATGTGCAGCGTTGGTTGTGCATGGGGGGGGGGGTGGAGGCGGTGATTCGCTTATTTGCTCATAACTTGAGAACCGCTCATCCGATCTTTATCATTTCTTCGGCAAATCGATACATTTTGCTAATGACTAACTAACTCTAGAAGGTTCGAATCATCTTTCTACAAAACTGTGGGAGATATGACGTTTTTTCCAAATTGCTTGGGCGGGAGGGGGCGTGGCAAAAATTGAAAATAAACTTGATCTGCCTGCAAGTATAAGAAACATTTGTCCCATACATGTCAGACCTCTATTTTTTACCATCTCTGAGATCTGTTTGTTCATACGGACGGACAGACGGACGAACAGAAGGACGGACAGACGGACATGGCTATATCGACTCGGCTGTTGATGCTGATCAAGAATATATATACTTTATAGGGTCGGAAATGATTCCATCTCTATGTTACATACTTACAACTTACAAACTTATTATACTCTATGTACCTTCGGTAGAGAGTATAAAAATGACAACAAAAATAAATTTATTTCGAAAACGGAGCCATCAAAAAAATTTTGTAATCGATTTTTGAGATCATCATTCCAAACTAACTAAAAAAAAATTTCTGTAAAAATGGGTCTTTTGACTGTAAACTAGTGTTATAGGTGGAAGGGAAATATTATATTTGCGCAAACTATTTTCAAGCAAATATTTGCTCATGTGGGCACATCAAATTTGTTTTACGCAAACATTAAAAGTTCAAGGCTAACTTTGTTTGCAGAATGTGTTCAAATTTTGTTTGCGTGTGGGACCTTAGCTTTACCTACTGAACTGATCTTAATTAATTTTGAATTAGTTAACCAAAATGTATACTATTCTTCTATTCTGTGCTCTGCGAGAAAGTTTTAATACTCTTGCAAAAGCTGCCTCTCATTAGCTGAAAGTGGAGGCGAAGTATGAAAATAACTGCGCAATACAAAGAGCTTAGTATTTTCACAATACAATTAAATGGCATCAATCATTATCAATTTTCGTGAGCTTAAAGCGTTTTCAATATAAGGAAGACTTATTTAAATGGTGGTCAGAAAACGCGACCAAGGCAAGTAAGCGTAGAAACTTTATTTTATGTTATTGTTACGTTTTCGCTAAGAAATCGGATGGAGGCAATGACCGAACTTTCTTTATATTTTACCGGTACTTACCGATATATCGAAATAAATATATATAAACAATACAGAGCCGAATACTGAAATAATGTTAGACCGGAACCGAAATTCGATTCGGTTTGATTCCCTTATTTTAATATGGAAAACATGGCTAAAATCGGTTTCTGTTTTCTTACCTGTTTAAAAAAGATTTAAATATTTTTTGAGAGATCGGAATGAAATGTAAACAATTTAGTTTTTGTGTGTTTACATTAGTTGCTTTCATTTGAAGTAAAACGCAGCAGCTGATGGATATCGAATGCTGGGAAAATCTTACAGGGATCATGGTCCAAACGCAAAAAATCATACGAGTCGCCCGACCATACTCCAAAATCGTCGCCAAAGCCAAATATTCACGGTGGCAAGCGCAAAACTCTCTCGGCTTTCCCTTAACCAAATGTGTGCTGCGATCGCGGTCACCCTTCGGTGGCTGTGGTTGAACACACAACACTGATCGGTCTGAGAGTAACCCCATACCAGGCTCAATTCAGTCAATCGGTCATTGGCTGCGAGCTTCTTGACGACTAAAGTGTAAAAATGTTAGTTGAAATGGTGGCAGACTCAAGAGAGCGAGTCAAAGTGAGAGAGAACAAGAAAGTTTGTCGAATTGTTAGTCTTTAACCGTACACACCGATGCATACATACAAAAACGACCTTTTGAACCTCAAAAGGTACTAGACAGACTTGATTGAAAGAAAAATGTGTTTCTCTCCAGAGAGAGTGCTTGGTTAAAGGTTGTTTCGGTACCTCTTTTCAACCACAATCTCGCCCCTGCAGCGTTTATAAGCCGTGGCTTGATTTGTGAGCATTTTACAGACAGCTGCATCTTACCGCATACGAGGAGAAGGCCAGAAGCACTGAGCTTGCAAAAAGCCCCGTGTGGCAGAGGGTGAGACCATAGCTATTTGTCAAAAGAGCTCTTCACAAGGCAAAGTCTTTGCTAAGCCCAGATCAAGACATTATTTGGGAAACAAATCTTTCTTATCTGAATCAATATCACTTCTCTGTTTAAGTGTGAATGATAAACAAATAATATTTTGTATATGACCCAATCACCGGACGCAGGCAACAAAACAAGGACGGCAAGTCTTTAAAAGGCAAACCCAAAAAAAAAGGTGGAATCTGAGCGGCGACATATTTCATGCACCACTCGGCCATTGAGAGTCGCTGTCAGACTCACTATAAAAAAAAGGGTTTCCCCATGGGTTTCCACTTGATGTTTGACTAACTCGGACATTTATATGCCCGAGCAGACAACGCACAAAAAATGCCAAAAAAAAAGGGAGCATAAAACACAAAACAATAAATTCAAGTAGGTGCATAAATATGCCAATAGCTCTGGCCATTAAAGCCGTCACCATTTTTATGAGTCCTCAGTGAGAGGATTTGAACGCTCTTTTCCCACGCTATCCACGTGCACATTTTCATTTTCGTTTTCCCTTGGTTTCCATTTATGTATTTATGTGCATACTTAATGAATTTAATGTATTATTAATGTGAACAAGCCGTTGTTATGGCTCTTGCTGCATGTGTCAAGCTCTTAAGTGACAAATAATTAACAGCACTTGTGTGAAGAGAGACAGAGAGTGAGAGGTGAAGAAAAGGAGACAGACAGCAGGGAGCCCGAAGACACAGCACACACGCACACCGAATCTCAGTCTGTCTGTCTGTCCGTCCGTCCGCCCTGTTCCATAATCTGTTTAATGTAATTTGCAATTTATATTAAGCTATTGAAATTTCATTGAGCGCCTCAGCAACTGAGGGGGAAAAAAAGAGCAGAAATCTTCTCTCTTGGCTGCTTCCGTTTCCGCCGTGGCACGGAAGTAATTTGAAGTCACGAGGCTTGCCGCATTTTTTCATTCATTTTATATTAATATGTTTAAGAGCAAACTTGGTTGCCACAGATTTGATGAATGCCTCAACAGCATCGATTCCTCCTGTGTATCAAATGCATTAGATACGTGATTTATTCATAACGTTGCGCGCTGAATGCAAAATTTTTTGACAAGTAAGTGCAATTTGCGTACAATCTTGCAGCCTGCCAGTCTAAGAAAAGCATAGCATACTTATGGGTAGCATCATAAAATATTGTTCTATGCGAAAAGGTTTGCCCCAGCCAACACACACGTTAGAGTGAACCTTAGACTCCTATCTGTTGCTTTTTGGTATGACTAAGCGCAAAAAGGGGTCACAAAATAGCTTAGTAGAGCCTAAGCCTGAAGTGGGTTTTAATTATGAACTTAAGGTATTACGAATAAACAAATTTGCCCAAAGCGCTTAAAATGTTGTTCTAAATCCAAAATGCTTAAGCGAAAGTCCACCTACGCTACTGACTCAAAAACTTCTCTAAAAACATACCGACTGTATCGAAAAGGCACACAGAGAGAAGAAACCGAGAACATTGGACTCAAAACGAGCACAAACGTGACCAAAAACTATGCATGAACGGTATTTCTCATTTGTAAAACAATGTTCTTACTTTAAGGACAATTTTTTTAGAACAACAAAACTCCAATTGAGTTTATATTGTTCCATTTTTGATTTGAGTAAATATTGTTCCGGCTTCAAAAACATTTTAAACTCAACTGGGAAAAAAATTTTATTGATTTTGGACCAGGTGGGAGGAAATGGGAACGTCGTGTGGACGTCATACCTCTTGGCATTTTAAGGGAAGGGAGGCAAGTAGCTCCTGGATATACTCTGCAGCTTCTTTCCATTCATATTATTCCTTGTACTTTCCCACGCTTTTACCCCCAACCTACTCCACCTGAGACTCGTTTGATTAAAGTTGTTAAAAAAACACAGAAAAACTTTATCGGGCTTGACTGGGAATTGAACCCGGTACCTTATGCACTTAACGTATGGAATGACTCAACAGCCCATTCAGCCATTGTACAGTTTTGCTGATTAACTTCCAGAGGGCTACTTATACTTGGTTGGGCTGTCAAAAGAGAGAGATCAAAAAAGGCACTCACTCTCACTCTTGTGTATCTCTGCCCTGCAGAGAAATTGTCAACTATTAACAAAACGAGAAGGCCAAGCTCACTTCATCTTTGCCAAAGTTTTTATAACCTTGCAAATGTTTTAATACATCAGATTTTGCTATAAGATATAGTCATCCGATTATGACGAAAACGCCATAAAAGTATTAAAGAGCAAAAAAAAAATAATGGCCAGAATATTGAAAAATTTTATATTAAAAATATAATTGCAAAGTTTTAGCTCGATAGCTTTAAAGCTGAGAGGACTAGTTTTCCAGAAACAGACAAACGGAAAGACAGACGGACAGACAGACGGACAGACGGACGGACAAAGCTCAATCGACTCAGCTCGCCACCCTGAATATATATATTTTTATATATTTTATTTTTAATATTTATTATATATTTTATTATATTTATTTTTAAAAGGTAGAAGAACTGGTAAGCATAAATAGATAGACTCTAGTTTGGACGAGCGCTTGGCACAACCCTTAGCTTCCGAAGAAATATTCCAATTGAAATTAAATACGAATTGGTAATGAGTGAGATGAACGCCAGATTTCGTTGAACGGTTATACTGAGCTGTGAAATACCTCAGTGCAATAAGTATATGTGCATTCACATTTTTGGAAAAACCTTGTTTTAAACCAAACGATTCAAGCCAAGTATATTTTTTACTTATAGCTCTAGAGCCAGTAACTAAGAACTGCCTTACAGTACTTCAATATTTATTAACAAAAATTATTATTTAACAAATGTATTTCATTCTTAGGAAATAAGTATATGTGCATTTTATATAGTTCTTAAAATTTTGTATTAAGTTCAAACTTTTGATCAACTTTAATAGTTAATGTGCTTTCCTTTTGCCTCTAAGACTTTTGCAAGGCGGTTTGGCATGGAATCTGCCAGATTTTGGAGAGTTTCATTGCTTATTAACTCCCATTCTGCAAGCAAAGCGTACTTTAAATGCTTAATTGAGTCGAACTGCCTCCCACCTTTATAAATCCTGGCTGAGAGGATACCCCAGAGGTCCTCAATTGGGTTCAAGTCAGGACTGATAGCCGGCCACTCCAGTACAGGTATTTTTCTTGAAGAAAATAAGCCTTTGTGGCTTTTGATGTGTGGATTGGAGCGTTGTCCTGTTGAAAAATCCATCTATCTTCGTAAAGATCGTCTGCAAAATCTATTAATTCACTCTCCAGCAATTGAATATAGATTTCTGAGTTTGTTCTTATTGGAATAAAACATAGCCGAGACTTTCCTGCATATCCGAAACAGGCCCAAATCATCAGTGATCCACCGCCGTGATTCCTCTTATGGCGAGTTTCTCTTGGTTTTCTTAAGTCACGCCAATACTTATGACAGCCATCAGGACCATCAAGATTAAACTTTTTTCATCCGAAAAATAACGTTTCGGAATTCTTCGGTCCAAAATTTGTACCTGTCAGCAAACGCCAAACGAGCCTTAAGATGGCGTGGCAATAGCATCGGTACAGCCACCCGGGAACTATGTTTAAGGTTACAATTTTCAGTTAAAATTTGATGGATCCGTCTTCTACCGACATTGAGCTCTAAATGACGTTTAATGCCTGTACAAGACATTTGATTGTTTACAGCCAGGCGCTTAATCTCACGCTTGCACCTATCGTCGATGTGGCTCGGTCTGCCACTGCGTTTAATCTGACCATAGGAGCTTGGATTTTTTAAGAAATTAGCTATCGTATTTCTGTGTCGAGACACTCTGGAAGCTATTTCAGTGATGGTAGCCCCACCTTCGTTCAATCCTTGATTCGTCCGCGTTCCTCAGCTGATAAATGTGTTCCACGCGGCATTCTTAGGAAAATTTAAAAATTTTTTTGTGTTTCTGCAACAACTACTTAATTTACTCTCAACTTTTCATTTTTTATCAAAACACATCCAATTTGTTGCACGCCGACCATTAAATGCACACTAATTGGTTTTTGCACATAAACTTATTTCCTAAGAAAATCAAATCTCGCCACTCAAATGTGTGGATAACGGTACTAAGAATGATGACCAAAGAAGAATTATGCAAAAGCATTCTAAAAATAGATAACAACAAAAGACTTTTTGCATACCTAGAACATATGTTCTGTTACTATTGAGGAAGAGAGAAACGAAAACATATTTGCCACATATACATCGGCAAATATTATTCGATTGAGAGCAACTTTACTCATTTCAGAAAAATTTGGTTCTCAGGAATTTTGAGAAATGAGTAAAATGAGAAGGTAACTCATTTTTTGATTGTTGGGTTGAGTTCTTGTTAAGTTATAAGAGAAAAATTTAAAAAAAAGCTTAAATTTATGAACAAAATGACCTTAAAGATGAGTACAGATGACTTCGTATAATGACGACAAATACAATATGCAAGACTAAACGGGGCTTATACAGCAATAAGTTAAAGAACTCTATATCGACTAGACACAAATAGAGAGATCTTAAAAATTTAGGAATTCTCAATAATAAACCATAAGCCAAACTAAATGAACAATTTATAAAAAACCAAGTACCTGAAGCTGCTTGCAACTTGTACCTGAATTCTTTACCCTACTGTGATAATTGTTTTAGTTTTGTGTGTGTCAGTTCTTGTGACGTCCTAGAAAGTATACTTAAGATCAAATCGAATGATCAAATCGACGATCTTAACTTGAAAATGTTAAAGCTTCTTCTTCCTTTTCTTCTTGACCACATAACTCATATTCTTAACACTGTCACTTCATCACTCATCTTTTCCCGAAATATGGAAAAGAGCCAAAATCTTGCCAATCCCTAAAACTAATGACGAGTACAGGCCAATTTCTATTCTCCCATTTTTGGCAAAAGCATTTGAGCGTATTATGGCTGCACAAATACAAAATTTTTCACCGTAAATGATGTCTAATAAAACTGAGGAAGTCAGAAAAGAGCTGGATGAAAGTAATGTGGTTTTCTTGACGCTGCTTGACCACAGCAAGGCATTTGACACTGTGAATCGTGATATTCTATGTACAAAACTAAATAATATCTATAATTTTACTAGTACTGCAACCAAACTTCTTAGGTCTTACTTAACGGATAGATCACAGGCAGTGGTCGCTGGATTATCCACGTCTACAGGGTTGTCCATATTCGACGGACCCATCTGGCAACGCCATAACTTTTGACAGAGATGTCAGATCGCTTAATGACATACCGCGTTTGAAGCGTCAGTCCAAGCAGATTTTTACCATGGAACAATACACGCCACGCGAGCGCTCTGAAATAGTTGAAATTTACATTCAACAGAACAAGTCAATTGTGAAAACTCAACGTGCTTTTTAAAAATTTCACATTTTCACATTTCATTGAATGGGACCGTAAAAAGCAAAATTGCCGTATTTACGCCACTGAAAATCCTCAGGAGATTCAAGAAGTGCCTCTTCATGACGAAAAAGTCACAGTTTGGTGCGGCGTTAGTGCGAAAACGGTCATTGGGCCGTTTTTCTTCCAAAATGAAAATGGCCATGCTGTTACCATCAACCAGGAGCGTTATCGCGACATGATGACCAATTTTGTGATGCCAATTATTCGTCGAAAGCGTATGAGGCAGTTCTGGTTTCAACAAGACGGCGCTCCACCGCACACAAGTCGCATAACAATCGATTTTCTGAAGAAATTGTTTCCGGGCCGTTTGATGTCGAAAAGTGGTGATTTGGACTGGCCACCGCGTTCGCCCGATTTGACGCCGCCTGACTTCTTCTTGTGGGGATATTTGAAGTCAAAGGTTTACGTTAACAAGCCAAGGACCGTAGAAGAGCTCAAGGACAACATTCGTGAAGAAATAGCCGCTATTCCGGCCGAAATGTTGGCGAAATCGATGGAAAATGCTGCAAAAGGGCACAATACGCCATCAACGCCAGAGGCGGCCATTTGAGAGATATCATATTCAAAAATTGATGTAAACAAATCTACTTGAACAAATTAAATGATTAAGATTGCCAACCGCCAAATTTTTATTTTTTTCTTTGATTTAAAAAAACAAGTAAGACCGTTGCAGGTCGAGTAGCCCGACTTCCATATACCCTCTACAATTGACAACCGAGCGTAAGTTAAAGTTCGGCTCTAACCAAAAAGTATGCAACATTTTTTTAGGGTGGGTGGGGTGGTAGCGGGGAGCTTGGTTCCTTTTTTTTTCCTAACAACTTCTAAAAACCGTTCATCCGATCTTTATCATTTCTTCGGCAAATCGATTTATTTTGCAAATTACCTAACTATCTCTAGAAAGTACGAATCGTCTATCTTCAAAACTGTAGGAGATATAATGTTTTTTTCCAAATTGCGGGGGCGGGAGGGGGCGTGGCCAAAATTTACGATCTGCGTACATATAAAAGAAGCATTTGTCCCATACATGTCAAACCTCTATCTCTTACCATCTCTGAGATCGACGCGTTCACAGACAGACGGACAGACGGACAGACGGACGGACGGGACAGACGGACGGACGGACGGACGGACAGACGGAAGCGCTTAAATCGATTCGGCTGTTGATGCTGATCAAGAATATATACTTATTGGGTCGGAAATGTTTCCTTCCTCCCTGTTGCTATTACATTTGCACAACTTCATGATCCCCTTTTGCCCTTAGTTTTAATGGGTACAGGGTATAAAACATGGGTCTGTCGAATATGGGCAACTCTGTACTTTCAAAAACCTCACGAGAGGTGTTCATCAAGGCTCTGTTTTAGGACTTTTGTTGTTTTCTGTATATGATAATGATCTTCCAATTAATTTGTCTGATTGCAAATTCCATATGTATGCTGATGATGTCCAGATATATGTTAGTCGTCCGTTAGTTAGAATTCTTGATTGTATCAATGTTTGTAACAATAAACTTCTAAAGATTGACAGGTGGGCTAGGGACAATGGGCTTGGATTAAACCCTTCTAAGTCCAAACGCAGCTGCCAAAACTATTTGTTAATGATACTCCGATTAAATACGAGAACCAGGCTTCCAACTTAGGCATTATTTTTAATAACACACTTACGTGGAGTAGGCATGTCACTAAAGCGTGCGGTACAACGTATGGACTTTTGAGGCAACTGTCAGTGTCACAAATGTTTCTACCAATACAAATTAAGCTTCTTATTGCAAAGACATACCCTCACTTTTTTATGGAATCGAAATATTCGGACACTCCAATGTAGATGACATGAGAAAATTAACGGGAGCTTTTAATTCAATTGTTAGATATATTTATAATCGTCGAGTCTCTGACCATATTACTTCACTAGCATGCACGATTTTGACCTTAGCCTAAAAGAATGGATTGACTTTAGAACATTAATTTTCTTACACAAGATTTTAGTAACGAAAGAACCAAACTATCTTAACTCCAAGTTAAATTTTTACTGCCTCTCAGAGAACAAATTATTTGAATTTGCCTAGACTTAAGCTATCTTGCTCAGAGCGACATTTCTTTACACCTGCTATCCGAATATGGAATGAATTGTCTAATCATTTAAAAAACTATACAAAGCGAAACGCCATTTAAAAAATTAAAACACACCCAACCCCCCCAAACTTACCTACAACGAAACCAATTAGAAATCCAAAATCAAGGATAAAAAAATATAGTTTTAACTGTAAAATTAGTTAAATTAAGCTAAAATTAACTTGTTAGTCCTTAGTCAAAACAAACTCATATGTTATATGTCAATGTGACTGGTGCATTAAATATAAGTTGTAACTTGTAGCACTAAATCTAAAATCTTTTCAAAAATTGAGCACAATTCAACTTAACTAAACCACCACAAGGATATTTATAAGAAGCAGTTTAGACTTATAGCAACAAAATTAGGCAATGGCGCAATGCAGAAGGTCCAAGGTATAATCCCCAGTCAAGCCCGAAAAATTTTTCTGATTTTTTCCGAAAGACTTTAATGAACCAAGACGGGTGATGTTGGTGGGTCTTTAAAGTTGTTGTACCGTCTCTGATCCAATGGAATATGGGCGGTGCAGCTTATAATTAATAGTGCCTCCCTTCCAGTCCAAAAAAAATGTCCTGTTCCCTATTCCACAGCCCCGAAATCCGAAATCCAAAATCAATCAAATTTTTCACGAATAAGAACGAGAAGGCCAAGCTAACTTCGTCTGTGCCGAAGTTTTTATACCCTTGCAAATGTTTTAATACATCAAAGTTTAAGAACGCCAGCATTTAAACAAACAATTTTTCTAAATAAAACCCACTTTTCGACCGCTAGTTCCTATGACAGCTATAAGATATAGTCATCCGATTTTGACCAAAACTTCCAAAATCTTTGTAAAAGCGCATAATATTAATAATTGCTGAAGTGAGACACGTTAAGATTAAAAACCAAAAAATTTTTCTCATAAAAACCCACTTTTCGACCGATAGTTCCTATGACAGCTATAAGATATAGTCATCCGATTTGGACAAAAACTTCCTAATCTATGTGAAAGCGTATAGAAATAATAATTGCTGAAGTGGGAGCCGTTAACATTAAAAACGAAAAAGTTTTTCTCACAAAGACCCACTTTTCAACCGATAGTTCCTATGGCAGCTATAAGATATAGTCATCCGATTTGGACAAAAACTTCCTAATCTATGTGAAAGCGTATAGAATTAATAATTGCTGAAGTGGGAGCCGTTAACATTAAAAACAAAAAGTTTTTCTCATTAAATCCCACTTTTCAACCGATAGTTCCTATGGCAGCTATAAGATATAGTCATCCGATTTGGACAAAAACTTCCTAATCTATGTGAAAGCGTATAGAATTAATAATTGCTGAAGTGGGAGCCGTTAACATTAAAAACAAAAAAGTTTTTCTCACAAAGACCCACGTATCTATGCATAAGAATATCACCGAAAAAATACTAAGGTATGATTAAATGCTGAAGGGGCGTTAATTTTTTCAACCGATAGTTCCTATGGCAGCTATAAGATATAGTCATCCCAAACAAGTTTTTCTATAAACCTCAGTGTCTATGTTGATATAGTCATCCGATTTGGACAAAAACTCCTAATCTATGTGAAAGCGTATAGAATTAATAATTCTGAAGTGGGGCCGTTAACATTAAAAACAAAAAAGTTTTTCTCACAAAGACCCACTTTTCGACCGATAGTTCCTATGGCAGCTAAGATATAGTCATCCGATCCGGTCGGTTCCGACATATTAGCAGTGTGCAGTAAAAAGAAGACTCTGTGCAAAGTTTCAGCTCGATAGCTTTAAAACTGAGAGACTAGTTCGCGTAGAAACAGACAGACGGACAGACGGACAGACAGACGGACGGACAAAGCTCAATCGACTCAGCTCGTCGTCCTGATCAAGAATATATATAGTTTATAGGGTCGGAAATGAATATTTCTATGCGTTGCAAACTTCTGGGCAAAATTATAATACCCTTTGCAAGGGTATAAAAACCATTCTGATATAGAGTCCAATTTTTTCTGTATTTCCCTCTGTGTACTAGTTTGAAATATCACAATCACTGTTCGATGCAGTGTAAAGGATAGTTTTAAAACACTTTTCGGTACACCATTCTGTTGGTAATTGTTATTTCCTCTATAGTATTTGGTACAAAAACACATGGCCGGGCGACACGAAAAGGGATTATCGACCATTTTTTCCGCTCTCTCTAAAGCGGTTTTGTCAACTTTACAGAGCTGTTTTTATTATGAAGAAATCCGAAAAGCAATACAATTTTAACCAAAAAAGCTTATATTTATACCCTTGCAAAGGTTATTATAATTTTTTTTATTTCTGCTATCGAGCTGAAACTTTGCCAAGAGTCTTCTTCTTACTGAAATATAGGTTCCTAGGATTTACTTAGTTATTTTGGTTCAGTGGCTCTTGTTTAGTGACTTTTGTTCAGGAACTCCTGTTGAGCGACTCTTGTTCAGTGCCTTTTTTTCAGGGACTTTTGTTCATATGCTGTTCTTAAGGGACTCTTGTTCAAGCTCTATTGTTCAGTTACTCCTGATAGGTGACTTTTGTTCAGGGACTTTTGTTTAGTGACTTTTGTAAAGAACTGTTCAGTGACTCTTGTTCGGTGACTCTTGTTCAGTGACTCCTGTTTAGTGATTCTTTTTCAGTGATTCTTGCTCAGTGTCTCTTGTTCAGGTATTCCTCTTCAGAGACTCTTGCGTAGTGGTTTTTTTTTATTTTTCTTTTATCAGTGTATCTTGCTCCAACTCTTTTGTTTAGTAACGTTTATTCAGTTATTCTCTGCTTCCAGTTTTTTCACGTTCTTAATATTTTCTCTTGATTGAGAGAAGCTTGGCTTGGCCCCGTTGGAGGAGCTGGATAGCCAATTTTACATTTACATATTTTACAACTCCTTGTTAAGCAACTTTCTGCTCCTTAATTTTAGTTTAACGCTGATTTCTATTTGTTTCGATTTTATTTAGTTCAAGTCCACTCTAATGTACACACACGTACATGTATGCATTGCTTGCCCTGGTATACCCCGCGCTTATGCTTGGCTGTCGCCTAAACGAGTTTATGTTGCAAGTTAGTGCGCACAATTTGCAATTTTATGCGCGCATCTTTCCTACCCAGACTGCAGTTCTTCTGCGGCTTTCGTATGGGTGTGTGTGCAAAGTAACTCGGCAATCCAAATTATGGTAATTTGGCAAACTTGACTGGTTGCTTTTGAGCCCGCACTTAATCTATTTTATGCCCTTGTGTGCCTTTTGGGTGGGAGTGAACTGCGATGCCTAGTTCGAATATAAAGTTAATTAATTTATAAAAATTGTGTATGCAAAATGGAAGTCAAAATATACAATATATTTCAATCAGTTGCATTTCAAATGGACAATTGCAAAAGCTTTTTATAATTTAAAAAACAAAAACTCCTCATGAAAGTCAAAATATGTCAAAACATGCTTTAGAGTTATGTTTAAATTAAATGAATTTCACATCACATACTGACCAATGTGGAAAGTCAATTGTAAATACACTTAACCCTTCCTGCATACACATCACGTACTCGTACATGCGCACATACATACACAAATGCCACATGTGGCAGATAGTTCAGGACTGCATAAAGAAAAGTCAAATGGCAATAACAACTAGGGCAACAGCAACAAAGGTCAAAAAATGGCATATTGTAAATTTATGCGTATTTTTGTGTGGACAATAACGAAAAATCAACAAAAAGAACCATTCTGATTGACGGGACAATTCCTCACCAGATGTAAAAGAAGAAAAACACAAACGCTGTCGATTCATACACTTAGCAACAATTTGGTAATGAAATTAAATTTGAAAATATTGATTACTAAAATCTAATTATTTGTATTTGATCAAAGCAGCAAACTGGTCGAGTAGTAAAACCCGCAGAGCCAGACCGGTTCAGGATTTTTGGATGGAAGTTTATAGATTTAAAACTTCCCAAACCAAAACTCGAAACAGACCACATTTTTATACTCTGTACCGAAGGTACATAGAGTATAATAAGTAGACAGCGGATTTTATGCAACTTTTTAAATAAAGGCAGATTGAGGTGAAAATTTGGATTTATACTAATTAAATAACCCACTTTCCATTGAAAACTGCATATCCAATATATGCAAATTTTGCATATATGTAAAAATATGCAAAATATGTAAAAATAAAAATTATTATAAATATTAGAAACATGGCCAATATAGACGCTTAAATAGAAATTGAAGACCGAACGATCAAAAAATCGCGAATGTTGAACATTTTCTTATAAGCATTTAATGGTCCAACACCGCAAAATTCGGCAAAATTTCATATGAGTATTTAAAAAACCGCAGGCGTTGGCAAATGAAAGGTGTATAGTGAGCGTTCTAATATATTGGAAAATTTTTTACATTTTTCCTAAGAGCTTACATTATTATGAACATTTAATAGACGGCAATAATAAACGAGTAAATATTATTTTAATTAAGGACGCGTAAATAAGAGGTGAAGACTAAAAACCGCGAAATTTGTCAAATTTTTATTTGAGTACTTATGAAAGCGCAGGTGTTAATAAATAAGAGGCGTAGATTGAATAATCCAAAAATTGGCCAATTTTTCGTATGACCTATGATTATTATGAAGATTAGATGGATGGCAATGTAGACGGGTAAATAGGAGATGTAGATGGAACGGCTCAAAGAATCGCGAAATTTGCAAATTCTTCATGTGATTATAGATAATTTTGAAGACTTAATAGACGGCAATAGTAGTATACGAGTATAGTCAAAAATTATTATTTGAGCTTGGTTTTTTTGCAAAATTTTCTAAATTTTATGATTTGTGGGAATCATTAAGATTTGATGGCGATTGTAGACGCGTAAATGGTTGGATCTAACGGTCCGAAAGTCGCGAAATTTCTAAAACTTTTTTATAATGTGGACGGGTAAATTGACGGGTCAAGATCAAGATCAGTCCAAAAAATCCGGATATATACAAAATTTTATGATTTGTTTAGACTATCACGAAGATGTAATTGAAGACGGGTAAATAAGAGACTATATTCTTAAGTATTGGTCCTCCATTATGGATATCGCCGCGTCTGCAACTCTTATCCTCCCTAGTCGAGGTTTCCGCCTGCAAACTAACTTTCCTTACTGGAGCTCTTCGTCCATCCTGGAGACATAAAAACCAACCAGCGCAGCCGCTGTTGTTTATGCGCTTGACCAGACAGGTGTCCCCATAGAGCCTCCTAAGTTCGTCATTATTCCGAATGCGGAAAACATCGCCAACTTTTAAAAGTCCATAAATTCTCCGAAAATCTTCGTTCAAACACGCCAATCGCCGCTTCATCCGCGCCGTCATTGTCCATGCTTCTGCGCCGTATTGCAGAACGGGATGATAAGCGACTTGTATAGGGGCTAATTTTGTCCTTCGCTTGAGGTCTAGCTCTCGAGCTCCCTACTTAGCCCGTAGAAGCATCGGTTTGCAAGAGTGATCCTTCGTCGGATTTCCAGACTGATGCTGTTGTCGCTGGTTATCGTCGTTACGAGATAAACAAAACCCCAACAACTTTAAAGTTGTATTCTCCCATTGTAACAAATCGTCCAAGACGCAAGGACTTTTTGTCCGCGGGATACTAGGTATTTCGTCTTGTCTCATTTACCGCTAAAACCCATTTTAAACGGATTTAAGCACGGTTTTTAAAATTTTTTTTTTTTTTTTTTTTTTAATTTTTGCTTAGTTCAGACTGCCGCTCAATCTCTGAAAACGCCCTGCTTACCGCCCTTTATTTTTGCTGATGATGTCGATATCATCGGCATATGCGAGTAGCATTAGATCTTTATAAATAAAGGCGCCCGTTCTGTTGGCACGTGGGAACCGGGGCAGTATATATTCCATCAGTAGATTGAAGAAGTCACAAGATTAGGTATCGCCCTGCTTAAAATCTCTCTTAGACAAATGGTTCGGAAAAGGTTCTTTCCTATTTTAACGGAGCCTTGTGTACTTCTCAACGTCATCATGCAAAGACGGACGTACTTTGCTGGTATACCAAGGGTAGACAAGGCTTCAAAAACCTTGACCTTATCGGCGTGTCGAAGGCTGATTGCAATCAACGAATAAATGGTGTGTGTTGATGCCTCTCTCATAGGTCTTCCAGGATTTGTCGTAATGTGAATATCTGGTCTGTGGTGGATTTACCAGGGTCTAAAGCCACACTGATAAGGTCCAATCAGTGTGTTAATAAGCGGCTTAAGACGTTCACAAATAATGCGCGACAGAACCTTATAAGCTAATGGGAAGGAGACTGATTCCGCAGAAGTTGGTGCAAACTGCAGGGTCTCCTTCTTTCAAGATTGGGCATAAACACTTAAATTCCAATCACCGGGAGGCTTTTCAACCCATATTCCGCACAGAAGTTGGTGCATGCACCTTACCAATTCTTCCCTCCCAGCCTTGAACAATTCAGCGGGCGCTCAACAACGTTAGGTGAATGTATTGTTCTTACCTTGTATGGCTAAGCAGACTTCCTGTTGGGTCGGCGGGTTCATCTCTATGTTGTCGATTGGTGGCATCAGCGCCTTCTCAGAGGCGGCATCATGATCGTCATCGCCTTCCAGTAGGTTAAAGAAGTAGCTTCTCCATTTGTTAAGCGCCACTTGCGGATCGGTGACCAGATTCCCCGTGTTCGTTTTTGCATTGTGCGACTCTGGGCTTCAAACCTTCTGTTAATTGCTTAATTTTTTAGTAAAATTTTCGAGTCTCACTCATGCCGAATAACATCTCGACTTCCTCGCGCATGCGCTTTTCCTGCTCGCTCTTTTTCCTTCTAAAGAGGCGCTTCCCCTCTTTCTTTTCCTCCCGATATCGTTCCTTAACAGCCCGCGTTGCTCCTGACTGCAGAGTTCTCCTGTAGGCTGCGTCTTTCGCAGTAGCATGTCGGCACTCCTCATCGTACCAAGTCCAACTTCGCAGGGGACTCCGGAGTTCCGAGTATCTCATTGGCAGCCGTACTCATAGAGTGTGTGATATACGATTCCACTGTTCGCATATCGGAAGAAGATGGGGAGGTTTCCTGAGCAGTTGGGCGAGTTTGGCTTTGTAGGCTTCAGGAGGTCCTCAGATTGCAGCTTCTCGACGTTCAGCTTCGACGTGTGCCAGAGCGTGAGGCATTTGCCACACTGAGCCGCGTACCTTGGCTGCAACCAGCAGTGATCCGAGTCTAGTTGGCTCGAATCGTACGCGCACGTCTAGTACACTCGATGAGTGCTCTTCCGTCGATCACAACGTGATCAATCTGGTTTCGTGTTCGTTGATCAGGGGACTTCAGGTCGCCTTATGGATGTCGAGGTGTTCAAATCTCGTACTACTTATGACCATGTTCCGCCTGCAGCAAAGTCTATTAGCCTCTCTCCGTTACCGGAGGCTGTTTCCATGAAGCAATCGTCCGACTGTCGAACCAAAGACTCCTTCTCTCCCGATTTTCCGCGTTAAATCGCCTAGCACGATCTTTATAATGATCGGGGCAGCGCTCGTATAGTTGTTCCAGGCGCTCATAAAATTCGTCTTTTGTCGAGGTGTCCTTGTCTTCTGTTGGCGCGTGTGCACAGATAAGACTAATATTAAAATATTTTGCCTTAAGTCTAAGCGCGGCAAGCCGCCTAACAACTGGGTGTGTTGATGATTGAGTGGAGAAGTTCATCACTCACCGCAAAGCCGCGGTTCAGTATTGTCAAATTCATGGCAATTTTACTTTTACTTTACCGGATGCGTATCGGTATACCAAAATAAAATAGAACCAATCGGTAACTTATGTTTCAGTACGTAGCAGAACGGTTTGATTCCCTGATTCATAATATTTTGTAAGTAATTGTATTTATAAACTAAACCGAAAACTATTCTAAGCACAGATTCGGTTCATGGTCCGAATCCTTGCCTTTCCCTTGGGTCGCAGTTCCTGGCTAGTTTGCAGTCTTGGTTTTAACTACTATTTCAAAGATATGAGAATTCGAGCATTTGATTCATTGTCATTATTCAAAAAACGTTTTACCACTTTTTCAATAATACATTCTGCTCAAGTGGATAAACCAATGGATTGAGGATCGCAATGTAACCTTCCTAACCTCACGTAAAGTCTATCAATGTGACAGACAATTGAAAGATATCGAATCATTAACTTATGTCATCGAGAGTTTCTGGAGCGAACTCGACTTGGCCCTTTTATATATACCCTTTGTACCTTTAGTACACGCTTTTATTTGAAGTAAATCAACGCAAGCCCCTCACCTACTTCAACGACCGCTGCCCAGCGATTGAATTGCGGTTTGTTCTCTTGGGAAAAGCTTAGGCATGCATTCGGCCCCTGCGGGCCAGGTCTGCCAATCGCTGCCCATAGATATGGACAATCAAATCGACTTTTTCCGAAGAAACTAATTTTTCCGCCAAGTGTACAGACCAAACCAAAATGGGAAATTGTTGAATAAATAATCATATGACTGTCCCCTCAATATGCAATTTTTTCTATTGACTGTTTCAGCTCCCTTTGACAAAATGGTAATTCAATTAAGCATCCACACGCTCCCACATATAAAAATGACCGCAAAAAAAAATTAGCCAAATAAATATCAGGCTTTCAAGCCAAAGCCCCCAGGCAAACAGCAAACAATGCGAAAAGTCTTTGGTCTTGGGGTTTTTAATTCAGGACATCTTTTTGTGATGTAGTTGTTTTTGTTGTTTGGACGACTGTTATAAGCCAGAAAAGGGTCACAATTAGTAGGTGTCCTTTTGTTCAAATTGAACTTGTTGGCAGTTTGGCTCTTTGATATGGAGGCACGTAATCTTGGGTTGACTATTAAATTTCATGGGACAGCTCTGAGAACTTTTGTTCATTCGATACGCATGAAAATCAAACTACAATTAGGCACAGAGACGGAGATGGAGACAGAGAATTGTAATCGGAATCAGAGGCGGCTGAGCCAAAGCAGTGGTCTATAGGCACACACACACACACACAGTCACATTCGGGGAGTCATGTCCGGTATTTGTTTTTATGCTTATGCAGCACAATTGATACTCCCACTTGCCTTGGCCATGTTTGTGCCCGGCAGCTTAACTAACAGCAGGATAAATATCCAGAATCCAGCCGGAATGTTAGCTCAATCAAACTGCTGGCGGCAGTCAGCGTCAATTTGTTTAATGTTTAATATAAAACAGAAGGCCGAACCATTTCTAAAATAACGTCCAGCCATTTTTGCTCCTTTTTTTGTGATTTATTTAGTTAAGCTCTACCCAAATCCGGCACACAAATTATGGAAGGCGAGCCCACCATTTCAGCTTCATCTGGAAGCGATGTGTCTTGTGTGTCCACGCACGAGTAAGCATTTGGGACCCTTGCGACCTGTCTGACAGACGCTTGACACATGAGGGTACGGCCCAAAGTGTTAAATTGGTCCGAACACTTCAAGACAGCGCTTCACTCACTCAAAGGCATCGAAAATTTCACTGCTAATGAGTTAATTAGGTGATTTACTTGGCACTTTTTTTTTGTGGATGCCACAAGAGGCATTAATTATAAACCCCACACACACACACACGCGCCTTGGCCTTGCCAACTGATTGCGGCTTTTAAGTGCTCCGCCCCAAGCAAAATCCTTAGCATCCTGTCTGCTCATTAAAATTCACATTCACCATTTTTTTTTTCGTGTTGCAAATCCTTATTAACAAACATTTTACGCAAGTTCATTAATCGCACAAATTTTGTGGGCACACACAACACAGCTGCGTCCCGGAACCTCTTGGGACATTGCCAGCTGTTTAAGTGTCCCACGGATGGGGGATGCAGAGATGTGAGTTTTAAGGCGCATTACGAGACTCGAGTGGATGCCAAGTGGGACACACTTGCATTGACCATGACCATGAACTTAGCCTGGCTAGCTATACTAATGATGTCAGACAAAAGTCTCGCAATGAGCCCACAAGACCCTTCCACTAGCCCACTTAAGCCAATGCCTTCGACATTGTGTGCTGCAGTCAAAGATAAAAATGAAAATCTTTTGGCCAAGTTTGGTCTAAAATTTTAAAGCGTCTCAAAAGTGGCTTACAAAATGTTTTGAGTAACATAGCGCAAAAAAGTGCCAAACTTTTTAATGAAAGAAATATAAAAGGTGGCCCTCGTAATTAATCATTTAACTTGATGAGCAAAGAAAAAATCAGGATTTCGGGACCATAGTGCATGGCTTTGATTAAACTTTTGTAGCTTGCAAAACAATTGACCAAACTTTGGGAATATTTTACACCATCTAACAAACCGCTGACGTCAACCGAAATTTTTAACTTCATTTGGAACTCATTAAAAACTTTGGCATAATTGCATAAATTTGTAAAGTCAATGGAAAACTTGTCCTGGCACAAAGCTCTTACAGCTACTCCGACTCTTGACCAGCAAGTAAATGTCGCTTAAAAGCGTAGAGGGCAAAAATTCAAGTGGAACAGCATTGGCAATGCCATTTGGCTGTGTGTCAAGTGGCTGCAGCAGCTTATTGAGCTGTGCCTATTTGGTGCCTCACTCTTGATGGCTTTCTATTTGAAATTTAACTAGCTGCAATGCCCATTTCATGGTGGGTTCCGCGCTAGTATTGAATTTGAGGAAATCTTAAGGTCAAAGTTATTTTTATTTCTTAACTAGCAGTGTACGCGGCCTTGCCAGAGTCCTTAAAATATCCACACCTTATTACCACAGAATATAAAGGATATTTGTTGATGATGATTTTGATATTCATTTGGAATGGATATTAATTATATCCAAAACGAGAAGGCCAAGCTAACTACACAACAATTATTGTAATATGTTTATGAGAGTTTAACTAAAACCAAAGTCTTAAGATATAGTCATCCGATTTTGACCAAAATTTGCAAATTTGATTAAAAGCATGTATTAGTATTGTTAGTATAGTATTGGCCAAGTTTGGGAACACTAACGTTGAAAACCAAAAAGTTTTTCTTACACTCAGAAAAAAACGACAGGCAGAGTTCTAGATCGATCGGAATAGAAATTATACCGTTTAGTTTTATTTACTTACTTTACTTAAATTAAGTACGACAGTTCTCTGCATGAAAAATGATTTTGCAACTGAGATAATCGGAATAGAATAACCGTGCTTCTCATAGAACATTTCGTACCTACAGTTAGCCGAAAAAATTTCAAAAAGATCGTACTTAGTTCAAATACAACATTTTTTGGATTAAGAACAAACTAGACTTGCAATGGAAGCTCCCAAAAGTGTGCCACAAAAATGCGAATAATTTTAAGTTTAATCTCTTCTTAAAATTCCCTCTTGGTTTTAGTTTTGTTTGTTTAGTTTGATTATGGAGTGAGGGTAGATTTCTGATCTACAGTATGAGCATCTTGGTTTTTGGTTATTTCATTTCCTATAGTTTCAAGGGCAAATTGGACCAAGAACATTTTGTACTTATTTTTGAGAGGTATGATTTTGTTTCAAAAATGTTTTGGAGTTGACTTTAGAATTTATAAGACTGCGATGAAGAACATTTTGCGCTTATTTTGAAAGTAAATCAGTACAGTATGTACAGTATGACCAAAAAGATATTACAATAGTTCGAAATGTTACTAAAATATCCCGAAACAGTCTTAAAACAAGTATTTCGAAATTGAAAAAATTACCTGAAATAAGCGTGTTGTGCTTGAATCAAGTATTTTCATACTTACCGTACTATTGACACCGTTTGTTCTTGATTCAAGCTATGTAGGGACATAGCTTTTACTGACGGAGTAGATAGCATGGAAACAGACGGACACACGTACTGACAAACGGATAGACGAACATGGCTATATCTACTCATTCGTCGTCATTCTGATCCAGCATATATATACTTTCTGTGGTCGGAGTTGAGCTTACAGTTTAGTATTTATTGACATTTTTTAAAATGTCAACTGCAGTAGCCAAAAGAAAAATGAATTAAAATTTTACCAACAATCAAATTAACTAAAATTAAAACAAAAAAATTTAAATTCCCAACCTAAGACTAATCTGTCAAATAACATCACAGACTCACAAAGTTATGCGCATGCGAAATAGAGCAAATGCTTGCACTACCTTTTATTCATTGCACATTGGGCGGAATTCCCATTTTTTATACCCTTGGAGAGGGTATATTAAAATTGTCCGGATGTTTGTAACGCACAGAAGGAAGCATCTCCGACCACATAAAGTATATATATTCTTGATCAGCGTGACGAGCTGAGTTGATATAGCCGTGTCCGTCTGTCCGTCCGTCCGTTTCTATGCTATCTCCTCCGTCAGTTTTAAAGCTATCGTAACCAAACTTTGCACAGAGAAGTTATAGAGAACTTACAGAGAAGTTACAGAGAACTTACAGAGAAGTTATAGAGAAGTTATAGAGAAGTTACAGAGAAGTTACAGAGAAGTTACAGAGAAGTTACAGAGAAGTTACAGAGAAGTTATAGAGAAGTTACAGAGAAGTTACAGAGAAGTTACAGAGAAGTTACAGAGAACTTACAGAGAAGTTACAGAGAAGTTACAGAGAAGTTACAGAGAAGTTACAGAGAACTTACAGAGAACTTACAGAGAAGTACAGGATACAGAAAGTTACAGAGAAGTTATAGAAAGTATTAAACGATTGCATTTCGAACTAAACTGGGACTACTTTATTTGCAGCCAAGAATCAGATCGCCTACTAGATTATGTGAGAACGATCAAATCTACTTGGCTTGAGCAGGCGGTTTCAAATCGCTATTTTTGTCATCTAATCTAGTAGCCGGGCATATTTGAGCCCCTAAACATATAAATTCAAACAGCTTTAATATGAAATGCTAACGTTAATACGAAAATCTCTAGAGATTTCTGGAACACACCCGATAGAGAAGTTACAGAGAACTTACAGAGAAGTTACAGAGAAGTTACAGAGAAGTTATAGAGAAGTTACAGAGAAGTTACAGAGAAGTTACAGAGAAGTTACAGAGAAGTTACAGAGAAGTTACAGAGAAGTTACAGAGAAGTTACAGAGAAGTTACAGAGAAGTTACAGAGAAGTTACAGAGAAGTTACAGAGAAGTTACAGAGAAGTTACAGAGAAGTTACAGAGAAGTTACAGAGAAGTTACAGAGAAGTTATAGAGAAGTTACAGAGAAGTTACAGAGAAGTTACAGAGAAGTTACAGAGAAGTTACAGAGAAGTTACAGAGAAGTTACAGAGAAGTTATAGAGAAGTTACAGAGAAGTTACAGAGAAGTTACAGAGAAGTTACAGAGAAGTTATAGAGAAGTTACAGAGAAGTTACAGAGAAGTTACTAGAGAAGTTACAGAGAAGTTACAGAGAAGTTATAGAGAATTAGGAAAGTACATACAAAAATAAAAAAAAAGTTACAGAGAAGTTACAGAGAAGTTACAGAGAAGTTACAGAGAAGTTACAGAGAAGTTACAGAGAAGTTACAGAGAAGTTACAGAGAAGTTACAGAGAAGTTACAGAGAAGTTACAGAGAAGTTACAGAGAAGTTACAGAGAAGTTACAGAGAAGTTACAGAGAAGTTACAGAGAAGTTACAGAGAAGTTACAGAGAAGTTACAGAGAAGTTACAGAGAAGTTACAGAGAAGTTACAGAGAAGTTACAGAGAAGTTACAGAGAAGTTACAGAGAAAGAAGTTACAGAGAAGTTACAGAGAAGTTACAGAGAAGTTACAGAGAAGTTACAGAGAAGTTACAGAGAAGTTACAGAGAAGTTACAGAGAAGTTACAGAGAAGTTACAGAGAAGTTATAGAGAAGTTACAGAGAAGTTACAGAGAAGTTACAGAGAAGTTACAGAGAAGTTATAGAGAAGTTACAGAGAAGTTACAGAGAAGTTACAGAGAAGTTACAGAGAAGTTACAGAGAACTTACAGAGAAGTTACAGAGAAGTTACAGAGAAGTTACAGAGAAGTTATAGAGAGAAGTTACAGAGAAGTTACAGAGAAGTTACAGAGAAGTTACAGAGAAGTTACAGAGAAGTTACAGAGAAGTTACAGAGAAGTTATAGAGAAGTTACAGAGAAGTTACAGAGAAGTTACAGAGAAGTTACAGAGAAGTTACAGAGAAGTTATAGAGAAGTTACAGAGAAGTTACAGAGAAGTTACAGAGAAGTTATAGAGAATTTACAGAGAAGTGGTATAGAAGTTACAGAAAATTTATAGAGAGTAGTAGTGCACCTCTCACAAAACGAAAATGAAACATAACGGTTAATTTTTGCACTGAATATGTTGATGTTTGTCATTTATTTTCTGTCATTTTTAACGCTCTTTCAAACGGTAATCGCAAAGTTTTTCTGTCTCTACTCTTTCTATGCATACTGAAAAACAAGGTGCGGCTATAGAATTGCTCCAGAGTTTAGTTATTCGATTTTCGTAAACTTGCTAGAATTTTAAAAACGCATGAAAAACTAGTATACAAGAGGTTATGTGAAGTTTCGAAAACAAAAAAGTTTTTCTCACTAGAACGAGTTTTTCGGCCGATCGTTCCTATGGCGGCTATATGCTATAGTTTTTCGATCCGGCCGGTTCCAACAAATGTACAGCGTAAATGTACCAAAAAAGTTCGTGGAAAGTTAAGTTAAGATAGCTTTAAAACTGACGGAGTAGATGTGTAAAGGTGGCGGGGGTGACGTGGTCAAACTGGCAAAAAGATTAACTCGAAATTAACTTATATTATAAACCGCAAATATTTAAAGTTTTAACTCTCTATCTTTATTATTAGAGTTTATGCCAAAAAACAAGGCAATTCCGCCCAATGTGTATTGTGTCATGAGTAAAAGTTCTAAGTTTAAGAAAAACGAACGGGCATAGGAGATATAGAAGTGCGAATTCTGGTCGACTAGTAGGTTGTACACAGAACTTTGTAGCAAAGTGGAATTTTCCAAGCCCGGCAACCAGACTCCAGTGGATAATTTTATTGCCATGCAACGGCAAGGCATCTGAAAGGAATCGGCCAGGCATCGGATACAACCGCAGCACCCCTGTACCCTTAGCAGTTTCAATACAGGTTCAATAGAGGTTCATTTTTGGTGCACTTACATTACCCATGCACCCCTGCACCCGCATCACCCAGCACCCCTGCTCCCACAGCACCCACGCACCCGTAATAGATTCAATACAGGTTTAATGTATGTAGCTTCAATTGGGGTTCAATAGAGTTTCAATAATCCGAAAACGGATTGTGTTATTCGCCTTTTAACTTTTAATTTAAAAGTGAGAAACGTGTGAAAGAGACACCATAAAGAAATGCCAGAAGCAGTGAAAGATAACAGTCCTCAAAGCTTTTTCTGTTATTTCTGTGAAAGCTGTCAATTTCAAAGTTTCTACGGGGTAGAAAGTTGGGTCTGCCAATTAGCTTAGCTTCAAACCCAGTTAAGATAGCTAAGTCCAGAGCTTTTCTATTTGCTTACGGGTAAAGCTCATGAAAAAATGCATTTTTTGTTAAAAATCATTCTATCAATCTTGTTCTCAATTTCACTGCCACAAAATCTATATACTATTTATAGGGTGGTCTATTTCAAAATTGGAATTTAATTTTGCTAAAAAAAAAAACAGCTCGATATTTTTCAAATGTAGAACATTTATTGGAAAGGTTATTTATTAGGGTTGCCGAAAATTTCAAAAATATCTATATCGATATTTTTGGCGATATTGAAAAAGTATCATTTCGATATAAATATCTTGGTGTCAAAAACATCGATATTTTCGATATTTTTCAATAAAAGCCCGGATCTTAACAATGAACAGGTCTATTGAGGTAATTGAGGCGTCATTTGAAGCGTAATAAGAACAACAATCTGACAGCGCAAAAAATATAGATTTAATGTATATTTATTAAATTAACAAAAAATTATTACCCCCTTCCAAACACTTCTTTTTTTTTTTTTCATATATAACATAAGAAGTTCTGAAAACTTATTCATGAATTTAAATTTTTGGAACGAAAGCAGTGTTTACTTTTTTTAATTCATCATCTTTCAAACTAGAGCATTCGAACTACAAAGCATAAAAAAAACTTATTCAGTTAAATCTTCGAAACTCAGAAGTTTTTAGATTTTACCAATAATCGTTAGACAAAGATTTTAGGAAGACGCGTTGAGTTATGTGCTCATCGGTCATTCGGCTTCTGGTGTCAGAAACCACACTTTTTATAGCCAATGCCAATCGTTCCGATGGCACGGAGCTTCCCGGTGTAATACGATTTGACAATGCCAAGTCAGAAAGCACTGGCAATGCGTCTTTCTCTGCAATCCAGAACTTAATAAGGTCCGGTTCCAGGGCAAACAACGGTAAATTCCAATTGTACTCCAATAATTTATTCTCCTGTCCTGGTGGTTGTTGAGATATCATGGCAGTATTGTGATCAGCGAAGAGCGATCCTTCAAAAATTACGTCTTCAGATGTCGCACACTTGTGTTTAAAGGGAGAACAATATGTGTGCAGCATGACTATAGGCGACTGCCACTGTTTGACGATAGTCGTCATGCTGCAATCATGTTATTCTTTACTGTTTTTAAAAATGAGCTGCATTTCAGCCAAGCATCTCCGTGCTTTGCGATTAAATGCGCCTTTATGTTTGTTGAGTTGCCATGGTCCTTCCAAATTTTTGCACAGTTTACAGTTAATAAAACAACTTTTAAACATTGTGCCTCACAAGTCCAGAGCACAAGAAACAGTTATTCGCAACATTGTGACTGAAGACTAAAACACAAATATCCCCGAAAAATATCACCAAAAAATATTCGATATCCGATATATCGCCTCCGAAAAATATTCGATAATGATATTCTTAATTTTGGGCAAAAATTTCGATATTTCGATATATCGATAATATTTTCGATAACCCTATTATTTATGAAAAACAATTTCGGTCAAATTTCGGTCGAGCGCACCGGTCAAGTACGTACACGGGTTGGTTTATCCACCAACATTCCGGTTTCACGAACTCGCTTCACGAATTGATGCACAAATTGAGTTTTCGGACAATTTTTTTTTTTGTTAAATGTTTTTTTCACATTTCGCACAGTTTGGGTCAAGAACTCACCACTTTGGAAAAATGTGTTTAATATTTCCAAACTTTTTTCAATCAAATAGCGACCCATTTCGTAAATGTCAAAGTTTTTACTAAATATTAATCGCTTTCCAATGACATTTGACTTTTTTAAAGTCAAATTATGAATAGTACTATACAGCTCTTTATTCGACTGCATCAATACTCGCTTTAAAAGCGTTTGCGGTGTGACTAAAACTTGTAATTTTGTAGTCTTGTCAAATACTCACTCGTTCTGTTATTGGTATTTTTGCGACAGCCTGTCAAAAGCAGCTGATTTACGCCAAGAATGATGGCCATGGTAGACCTTCTAGGGGCGCTCAATAGCTGCGTCGCGTAAATTTACACTATTACGCTTTTACGCGGGCTGATGAACACCTTAATTGAAATCGAACTTTTAACACATAATTTTAAATAAGCCAATGCTTAAAATGAAATGTATTAAATTTAATTACGAAAAATATTTATTTTGATTTTAAACATTGTTAACAATTGGCTGTGTTCTTTACTGTGATTTGCGGCACAGTGACGCGAGTGCTGGATAGTCGTATGCGTTGAGATACCGACTTTTGTGTTTAAGTCCCCGAGGTCCCGAAGTCGAGTCAGGTTTGCGTTTTGGGAAAACAAATACTTTGCCTTTCCGTACCCTCTTCCCCTCACTCTATTCCTCCCCTAAGCACTTCTCTTCCTGCGTGTATACATTAAATTCGAAACTTTGAAACTTTTAATTCTTCTTATTTTTTAAAGCTTTCCTCAGAAAAACTTGAATTTAATTTCGAATTAGAATTTGCTATTCATTTCAAAGATTGCGATTTTCCCTCAGTGTAAACTTCATTTACTTAATCCATGTCTCTTTCTCTAGGCCTCCTCCTTGCATTTCCATTTCCATCATTTTCCGTTGTGATTTACCGTTCGAAAGCTCAACGACTTAGTTGCCAAGTGAATGTCGTCGAGTCCACAACTGTCTGTGTCTGAATTATTTCAATTGTTCATTGTTTTATTTTAATAGGTGTAAAATGTCCAAAGCAAGGAAACAAGCTGTTGCCATGAGCGATCAGGAGAGTGATGATGATCAGCAAGAAGATGATATCATTTCAGGGGAAGAGGAGGAGGAGGAGGAGGAGGAAGAGGCGGACGGGGTAGGGGAAGAGGAAGATAAAGAGGATGACATTGGCTATGAAGATGAGGAAGAAGAGAAAGATGTTAAAGCAGTTATTCCATATCCCACCCCACCGCCAGATGCTGAGAGCGATATTTCCCTGAACAATGATGATAAGCAGACGATGCAGCCAATGGTCAAATCCAAGTCCAAAATGGCCGCTGCTCCGGCAAAAAAAGACAAGCCCAAAACTGGAGGCTCGGCTAAATCAACAACCATATCTTCGATGGCACTGGCGGCCATTCAAGCCCTAAGCAATCGAAAGGGTTCCTCAGTGCTGGCCATCGTAAAGCATATCAAGTCCACCGGCTACGAGATAAGTAATGATCGACGCTTTGCCAAACTAGTGCACCGTTCGCTAAAGTTGCAAGTCACCAAGGGCATGGTAGAGCAAGTCAAGCAGTCTTATAAGATGTCCGCCACGGGCAAAGCGGAGTCGCAGGCCGTGAAGAAAATGAAGGAGAAAAAAAAGAAGCAGACGGAACAAAAATTGAAGGAGCAGAAACCTCAGCTGAAAGCGCAGCCAAAGAAGAAAGCCGCCAAGCCATCAGAGCGGAAGACAGCTCAGGTAAGTGCTCCGAACCGGTCTACACTGCTCAATCCACATGATTTTTTCCCATTTCTATGCATACGTAGACCAAGAAGAAGAGTGACAATGCTGACCAGCCGACTTCCAGCAAAGCAGCGGTCGGCGCTGCCAAGAAAACCAAAGCGGAAAAGCCTGCGCCCGCACCCAAAGGCAGGAAGGCAATGGCTAGCGATGCTAAGGATAAGGCCAAACCAAAAGCAAGAAAATCCATTGGGACACTGGCGCAGCCCAAAACCAAAACAAAGTTGGCTTCCAAGTCTATCAAAAAGGTGGTGGCGGGCAAAGGAACGGAAGTGGCATTCAACGAGACTGCACTGGCCAGTTCCACGCCGCAGCTGAGCAACACCAAGCGCAAGGGCAAGGCGGCCAAATAAGTGAAATATTTTATTAATCAATTTCATTTTTAATTTATTTATCAGCATTTTGTGTTAGAATAAATGTTTCTGAATTGATGCATTGGTTTAAAGCTGATTTTTATGGTCTTTTGAAAATCATCTTGGACGCATGGAGATATGGTACGAGATGGATGATGCTGCCTCAGAAAACCGGCCAAATAAGACCTACAAATCGACTGACTGATTTATCAGAAAACAAAAAAAAAGTAAATTTTGTTTGACCAAACTCTGCACAAAGTCTTTAGAAACAAATACGCTGCACATTTATCGGAACCGCTCGGATCGGATGGCTATAGTATAAAGTTGCCATCGAAACGATCTGCCAAAAAATAGTTCTAGTAAGATTAAAAATTTAATTTAATATAAGAAAATCGCTATTTCAAAAAATATTCCATAAAAAAAGTTGAAGAAAAAACTTCCATAAAAGCAAGAATAGAAGAGATTTTTTTGATAACACAAGTTAACAAATAATTAAACCTTTTTAATCCTCTACCGACACCATAAAGAAGTTTTTGGCTTTGGCAAACTATTTTTAGATACAGTTTTAAGTAACAAAACCTGTAGAGAGCTGGACTGCGAGATTTTACCAATGGGCTTGCTCAAAACGCCGATATTTTATCTTTCTATGATGTATTGCGATTATCGAAGATGGATTCGGTGTTCATCCATAGATTTTCCTTACCAATATCTTATTTTCTTCTAAATAGTATGATCCTTAAGCAAACAAAAAAATGATTGTTTTCTATTTTTGTAAATATATTATCGAGATGTTTAAAATAGAAATTTCTTACTTTTTCGGGCAAAAATTTTTATTTTAAATATTTTGGCTCTTTGCATTCAAACTACTTAACCGATTTAAAAACAATGCTTAAGGTTATTATTGGAAATTCAATAACCTTTCGATTCATACCTTGCTTGACTCAATCTAACAGTTCTGAGTCGAGGTTTGGCTCAAAATGCAAGTGTCCCTGCCGAAAAAAATTTAAAAAAAATCGTAAACTTAATCTTGAAAACTAAAAAAAATAAAAATATTTTTTTTTTTTTCTTTTTTTATTTCAACCTTAAAAAAATTGTGTTTTCTTTTTGAAATTTTGAAAAAAAAAATTTTTTAATAAAAAAATAAAAAAAGTTTAATTAAAAACTTTTTTCTTGTTGTTGCTAGGAATACCTACCTTTAAGAGAAAAAAACAGATGGCGATTATCTCAATTACTTTGGAAAATATTAATTTAATCGTAAATTTGTCATTCGCACGTTGCGGGGCAAGTAAAACGATTGTAGACTGGAGAGAGCTCTATTGTACACCAACACAAACGCACTCTTTGGTCCTCTCCATTTGGCCGCCTCTGCTCTGGAGGAAATCGCTGCTTTAGACGATTTTCTAGTTCCCAGCATGGATTTAAAGGTTCGGTCGCGGCAATACAAAGGAGAGGCTTTTGGTACACTTGCAGAATACAAAGCCATGGTTCTGGTCCGGAAAAATGGCGCTAAACTAAGATCCGCATATGACAGAGCGCATTCGCAGCCTAACATCTTACTAGATCTAGCGGATGACTTACCAAAATGTGCCGCAATCAGCGCTTGCTCATTACCAATTTCGGGCTTGAGAACTTGACCGGGAGGTCAGACTCGAACGCAAACCAACAACAACTGGATAAGTCCGGGCGTTAGAGAATGTGGTGACCACAAGGAATCCCCAAGTAGACCGACAAGTCATTAGCCGAAGGGAGACCCATTTGCTCAATGGGAGAGAATGTTCAGTATAGAATTTGGAACAGTGCAAGAAGTGCAAGGCCAAAAAGTGATAGCGAAAATAAAGTGACGCTAATCAACTCTTAAGCAACTTAAAAGCTGTTTGCTCTCTTGGCACAAGCCTCGCTATGCGTGTCAGTGTAAATCAGGGTTCCCCAAGAAGAGAGCGCGATATTTATGATTGTGTGTCTCTCTAACACTCAGTGTTAGCTGGGGAGCTCCGGTGTAAATAGACCAGAGTCCGGCACGTCCGTATCTTCTGTGTATTCAATACTGCAAAATAGAAACACACACACACACTTGTTTTGAATCGACTATTTTTGTTAGCAATCATGTTTGCTATTTTTCGTGATTGTGTTAGATGTGAATCCACGATACAACTATATGAGGTAAGGTGCTCTCTGAGTGCGCTCTCTTTTCGGGACTCCAAATATTCATTGTTTTGCTGTCATTTGATTGAAAAGGTTGTGTGCGCACTAATTTTTGTTTCTTTGTCTATTTTATTCATAGTTTGTAAAAATGTCGAGCCAATACTGTTGCGTTTGTCGTTGTAAACAAGTGCCGGCCACCCATAGCTAGCAGAAGCCGAAGTCAGTCGTGTTTTTATGCAAACGCGAGCCGAACTCTGGATTGTGTGAATCGGTGCGCACTGAATTGCAAGTAAAACGACTGTGCTCAGGAGAGAGCTCTCTTGCTCACCAACACAAGCACACTATTTTGTCCTCTTTATTTGGCCGCCACTGACGAAAAGCAGGGTTATCCAATTGTCTCTCTAACACACAGTGAAGCATGACTTCGGCAAGCGTTCGGTGTGAATTGAGACGTGCTCCAAAAGATGAAGAAAGAAGAAAAGTGTGAAAAGAAAAAAACCACTATTGTATCTGGTCAATGCGGCTATAATGCTGCGACCAACCAAACGTTATCCTCGCGGTGACCAAAACACACAAAAAAAAAAAAATGAATGTGGAAACCTCTTTGTTTTTAATAAATGGTAGAGGACGTGGTTTCGCCAGTAGCTCACGGGAATTCGTGCAAGGCTCTAAAGGCTCCACTGGTTATTGCGGAGGAGGAGGGAATCTTGAAAAGCCGCCACTCCAAAAAGGAGAAGCCCTGCGTACGCGCAGTAACCACCTCATCTGGGTACATGGACACCTCAACACAGTTTGTCAAGGCACTACCATTCAGCTCCTCCCAGAGAAGAGCTTGATAGGGATGCCCATATCCTCATACAATATAATCACAAGGAATGAAACCCGGCGCCTGGTTACGGAACGATGGAATAACCTTCCGGCATGCGCTGTAGCTGGGGTCACGTGGTCCTCGTTTAACCTGAAAGGGAAAATATGTTACTTCTGGTTTTGGCCATAACGGGTAACTGCCTTATCAGCAGGCATGCAGCGGGCTTGGGCGTCGCTCACAGCGATTTCTTTAGAAGATTAGGAGGAGACATTACTTCATCTTTTTTGCCATTGCCCAGCTCTAAGTAGAAGGAAACTCAAAACTTTTGGTCACACTACTAGTTGGGACAGTACAAAAATATAGAATGAACAAATTTAAGGACTCATAGCTAGAGATGGGCTCGCGACGGTATTCCAGCGGGAATGATTTGATATGATGGTCGGGATCGTGGCGGGAGGAGAACGAATTGTCCTTATTCGCCCATCTCTGCTCTCAGCCCATTGCCAAATTAACATTGTCAGACCCTTCTTTGCGTAGATTGGAGTCCTTCTTAATGGTAAATGTATGTTTCGACAAAGGAAATAGATTTGGCCATCGGATATTCGATTTTATGTGTACATTCTCGCCGTGGCCGGGCGTACAACAAACATTAAATGGCTAACAAAGTCTTAAGGAAAATTCAAGGGGAATTCCAGGAGCAGTTGGTGCTAGTGACGACGGTCATTATTATTTAGTAGTCAGTTCTTAATTATATTAAGCTGTTTGTGTCTAAAAAATGCAAACCTTCCGCCAACAAAAATATATCGATAACTTTGTTGCCTAAATATTCTATCAAACTCGTTCACCAGTGGACTTGGACACTTTGTTTTTGATTGATGATTGGTGTATGCTGGTGAACACGCCCAATGTTAAGATTCTTGTCAAATGCGATATCTAAATATTTGGCAGTGTTAGTCTATGCGTTGAGCTTTGAAGGGTCTATAAAATTTTGTTGCAGCCGTGCCCAGAGAGAGAAAGAGAGGCTAAATTCATTCATTAACTGATGCGTCGCCTTTATAACCAACTGATTTCCTAGCTTTGTTTCCTTATCTTTTCGTTTAACATGATTTGGTGTGTAATTTATTAATTCATCATTTAAATGTTCTATAATTTATACATACATATTATTGTACATGAATTATTTATTGTTCTTTAAACATAGATTAAATTGAAACAATTTTTATTATTTATGCTTGTTCCTGTTGCTGTAGCTGAACTGATTTGGCCATAGATAATCGTCCTGGAACACTCGTGACTCATCTCAGGCCCAGACAGCGAACAAATATCGATGGCGTTTAAGCAACCTGATGTAACATTCATTAATTTCGACAATGAAATAATTAAACAATCAATAGATTTTTATAATTTTCTTTTAAAACATTCTTTGCACTTAATATTCCATTGTTTAGTTTAGTTTTTTTTTTTTGTTGAGTTGCTGTACAAATTGGTTGCAGTGCGGACAGCAATTAAGCGGAGGGGGAGAGGGGGGACGGGGAGTAATACTTGTGCGAACCCAAGAACGAAAGCAAAAGAGTGGGGAGGCAAACGATTGAAATTTTGTTTGGAATGCTAACGATTCTTTTAAACAGAAACAAAAGAGAAACTTAAAACCTAACAAACAAATAGAAGTAAACTTTAACAAAATGATGCAAGTAGACAAAGTTGATAGCGACACAAGAGTTATACAATTGAATTATTTATGTACATGATCAATACGGAGGAGGGACGACTTGACAATACTCGATACTAAAACAACACACATTAAAATAGTTCGTTTTGCTTTTCTGTTTTTGTTTTGAAACGTAATTAGGATATTTTATGTATGTATTATATATATATATAGACGCATACACAGCGGGGATATTGCAAAAGGGGGGCGGGGGGCGCTGTCGCCGACGCCGTCGCCGCCGCCTGCTTAAATTATGAATGAAACAAAATTTTGGACAAAAATCAAAAAAACAAGCAACAGAATCTAATGGCGCGAGTCCCTAGGATAGAATTCAGCCAAAATGGAAGCCGGAATACGCTTGAGCATCTCCTTGGGGAAGATACGGAGCAGCTGCCAGCCAATGTCCAAGGATTCGAAGACAGTGCGGTTCTCGTAGTTGCCCTGTGAAGCGAGTAGAAAAAGAAAAATATTAGCGCTTATTTTCAGCATTCCCCGCTTAAGTTTACCCACCTGCGAGATAAAGTTCTTCTCGAACTTTGTCAAGAACTCCAAATACAGCAAATCATCGGGCGTCAGAGCCTCCTCACCCACCACAGCCTTCATGGCCTGCACATCCTTGCCGATGGCGTAGCAAGCATACAGCTGGTTGGACACATCCGAGTGATCCTTGCGCGTCATGCCCTCACCAATGGCCGACTTCATCAGACGTGACAGCGATGGCAGCACATTGACTGGGGGATAGATCTGTCTGTTGTGCAGCTGACGATCCACGTAGATCTGACCCTCGGTAATGTAACCAGTCAAATCGGGAATGGGATGGGTAATATCGTCGTTGGGCATAGTCAGAATGGGAATCTGGGTGATGGAGCCGTTGCGACCCTCCACACGACCGGCACGCTCATAAATGGTGGCCAAATCCGTGTACATGTAACCGGGGAAACCACGACGGCCGGGCACCTCCTCACGGGCGGCGGACACCTCACGCAAAGCCTCGGCATACGAGGACATGTCGGTCAGGATGACCAAAACGTGCTTCTCGCACTGGTAGGCCAGGAACTCGGCGGCAGTCAAAGCCAGACGCGGTGTAATGATACGCTCAATGGTCGGATCGTTGGCCAAATTCAAGAACAGGCACACATTCTCCATGGAGCCGTTCTCCTCGAAATCTTGCTTGAAGAAACGAGCCGTCTCCATGTTGACACCCATGGCAGCGAACACAATGGCAAAGTTATCAGTGTGGTCATCCAGCACCGATTTGCCGGGCAGCTTGACCAAGCCAGCCTGACGACAGATTTGGGCAGCAATTTCATTGTGCGGCAGACCAGCAGCCGAGAAGATGGGAATCTTCTGACCACGGGCAATCGAGTTCATCACATCAATGGCAGAGATACCAGTCTGGATCATCTCCTCGGGATAGATACGGGACCAGGGATTAATGGGTTGACCCTGAATGTCCAAGAAGTCCTCGGCCAAAATTGGGGGTCCCTTGTCAATGGGTTTGCCAGAGCCGTTAAACACACGACCCAACATATCCTCGGAGACGGGGGTACGCAGAATATCGCCGGTGAACTCGCACAGAGTGTTTTTGGCATCAATGCCCGAAGTGCCCTCAAACACCTGGACAACGGCCTTGGAGCCGCTCACTTCCAGAACCTGACCCGATCGAATGGTGCCATCGGCCAGACGCAACTGCACAATTTCAGCGAATTTGGGGAACTTGACCTCATCGAGAATGACCAGAGGACCGTTCACACCAGACACGGTCTTGTAGGCTATGGAATAGAAGAGAAATTGATTGGATAAGTAATATTTTTTATTGAAGCGATTCAACTCAATCACACAACTGATTTTCTCGCCAGCAGTAAATCTCTCCTCTTTACTCGACAGGCTAGGTCGAAGGTAGGGTTGTCGAAATATCGATATCGAATAACTTTTGACGATATTTTTATGAATACTATTTTTCGTTTTTGGACAAAAATGAAGGTTTCCTAGAGGCATTCTCTTGGATATTAGTAACGTCAGTAATAATAGTAATATCCAAGAGAATGCATTCAGAAAATCTCCCTTTTTGTGGCCGAATCTTATAAAAATACACACCAAAAATATATTCAACAAGTATTCGATATCGATATTTCGACATCCCTTGTCGAAGGGCTCTTCTCTCAGTTTTACATATCCGATCTGGGTCCTGACCCCTTCTACTACTAATTTAAGCTTTGATTTTATATTTTTCGGCCGCTGCCGACGCTGAAGGTAGAGACTATACCGTATTTGGGGCATATGTCTTTGACCTCGATTTTCAAGTTTTATCATTGTAAATAACTGAGGGATGGAGATCTAATGAGCGATCTTCCAATTGCTTTTATCTCCTTCTGTTGGCCCCATAAACTCTCGGACATCGCATTCAGCATCTATACTGCTCCTCCAACGGGGCCAAGCCAAGCTTCTCTCAAGTTTCATGTATAAGTCCTTAATATCCCTTAGTAATTGAGGATTAAGAAATTAAATTATTTTAGATATAATAATATAAAAATATAAACTAAAATTACATTAAACTATTTATACCCTTGCAAGGCATGGATATAGTTATACCCGATCCTATAAACTACATATGGGTATTTCCATGATGTCGAATGCGACAGTTGTACGCATTAAAGTGGAATAAATGTCAAATTAAAATGTTTTTTTTTCTTCTATTACTTTAACTTTTAGCACTTTCGAAGCACTTTATGTAGTGGTCAAGTAGAGAGCACACCTAGAGCTGGTTGCCCATATATTATTTTTTTCAGGTCGAATAAGCGTTTAAAGCTATCAAATTCTAATTTTGAACAACGTTTTTTTACCGCACTTTGCTAATATGTCGTGAATAAGTCTTAGTGAGAAAAACTTTGGATCTTATTTTACATGCTTTCAAAATTTGGTTCAAATCAAATGATCGATCGGAAAGCTCGATTTTATTAAGAACGAGAAAGCAAAGCTAACGTCATCTGTGCCGAGATTAATTCGAGAATCATCTGCGACCACATAAAGTATACATATTCTTGATCAGCCTGACCAGCTGAGTCGATGGAGCTTTGTCCGTTAGCCTGTACTAGTCCCTTAGATATGAAGCTATCGAGCTGAAATTTTGCACAGAGTCTTCTTTTTGCTAACCATAAAGAAAACAAGGTTCGGTTCAGTTCATTATCGAGTTTTGCCACTTACCTATGGACAATGATACTTGTAAATTTGGGAATTTCAATCGGTTCCCTAATATAAGTTATTTCCAAATTTAGGGCGCACACATACAAGCGGCTGAAAGATGAGCCTTCTGATGAGAGTTCTGGTGCAGAGGTGATCGAAGATGCGCCACGGTCGTCGAAAATTGCGATAAAATCGCTGAATTGATCGAAAGAGACCGGCATAGTAGCAGCCGTAGCATCGGCCAAGAGCTGGGCATGAGTCATCAAACCGTTATAAACCATTTGAAGAAGATTGGATTCAAAAAGAAGCTCGATGTATGGGTGCCACACGACTTGACGCAAAAAAACATTTTTGCCCGTATGGATGCATGCGAATCGCTTCTGAATCGCAACAAAATCGACCCGTTTTTGAAGCGGTTGGTGACTGGCGATGAAAAGTGGGTCACTTACGACAACGTGAAGCGCAAACGGTCGTGGTCGAAAAGCGGTGAAGCTGCCCAGACGGTGGCCAAGCCAGGAAGGTTCTTCTGTGTGTTTGGTGGGATTGGCAGGGAATCATCCACTATGAGCTGCTCCCCTATGGCCAAACGCTCAATTCGGACCTGTACTGCCAACAACTGGACCGCTTGAATGCAGCACTCATGCAGAAGAGGCCATCTTTGATCAACAGAGGCCGAATTGTCTTCCATCAGGACAAGGCCAGGTCACACACATCTTTGGTGGCGCGCCAGAAGCTCCGGGAGCTCGGATGGGAGGTTCTTTTGCATCCACCGTATAGTCCGGATCTCGCACCAAGTGATTACCACCTATTTCAGTCCATGGCGAACGAGCTTGGTAGTCGGAAGTTGGCCACAAGAGTCCTGTGAAAATTGGCTCTCCGAGTTTTTTGCCAATAGGGAAGCGAGCTTCTATAAGAGGGGCATTATGAAAATGGCATCTCGTTGGGAACTCGTCATCGAACAAAACGGCGCATATTTGACTTAAATCGCATTATTATAACCAATTTTATGAACAATTGAATATTCAATAAGAAATACCGCAAGACTTTTTTGACAACCTTATATAAAAATGTTCTTCGGATGAGGATAACCGGTGTCTTAAGCAGACAATATTATTAGTACGTCGTGATGAAAAGAACTCTAGTTCCAAGGTACCCTTGGTTCTTTGTTATTTTAGCTATAAATAGTCGAATATGCATAGAAAGTGCTGTGTGAGATACAGCAGTTCGAGGGATCGGTATATTTTACCTACAGCCTTGTTTGTATGATCACTCCAGGAAAGAGTTTGATTGAGCATGATACCTAGATTGCATTGCTCTTTCTCTTTTCAGTATAATCGACCCACTGAAGCGGCTATTCGTGCTATTGTGACTAAATTTCGCACCAAATTTACATTGTTGGACATTAAACCACTAACACGCTTACGTAGAGTGCAAACTGAAGAAAATATCGCAGCTGTATCGGCCAGTGTTAATGATGACCATCAATTATCGATTCGTCGCCGTTCGCAGCAATTGGGCCTCTGTTACTCAACGACGTGGAACGTTTTGCGGAAGGATTTAGGTGTGAAGCCTTTTTAAAATACAGCTGGTGCAAGAATTGAAGCCGAACGACAGTAGAATTTTTGGTGAATGGGCTCTTGGAAAGTTGGCCGAAGATCCACTTTTTTACCGAAAAATTGTGTTCCGCGACGAAGTTCATTTTTGGCTCAATGGGTACGTAAATAAGCAGAATTGTCGATTTCGGAGTGAATATCAGCCAGAAGCATTGCAAGAGCTACCAATGCATCCAGAAAAAGTCAGTTTGGTGCGGTTTATGTGCTGGTGGCATCATTGGACCGTACTTCTTCAAAGATGATGCGAATCGTAACGTAACTGTGAATGATGAGCGCTACCGTGAGATGATATCCAACTTTTTTTTGCCCAAAATGCAAGAGCTTGACACAGCACGCGCACTTATTGACTTATGGTCACTTATTGAGAGGCGACTTATTGAGAGGCGAGTTCGGTGAACATTTTATTTCACGTTCGGGACCGGTCAATTGGCCGCCTAGATAGTGGGATTTAACGCCTTTAGACCAGAGATGGGCATGCACACATATCGTCACACTTTTCACACGCATACAAGCACAATTTGCGTGCACAACATTCGTGTTCTATAAATAGCTTTCAATGCTTATAGCGTACGTGTGATTTTGAGCTAGGCACGTGTGCATAGGAGCGTCGCGACGCGCCCATCTCTGCTTTAGACTATTTTTTGTGGGGCTATGTTAAAGCTCATGTCTGTACAGACAAGTCCGCTTCAATTGACGCATTGGAAGATAACATTGAAGCATTTATTCGTGAGATACCGGCCGAAATGTTGGAAAGAGTATGCCAAAATTGGACTAAGCGGATGGAAAATTTGAGGCGCAGTCAACACGGTCAACATTTGCATGAAATAATCTTCAAACATTAAATTATATGGACCGTACTATCGATTCAAATAAAGATTTCATTAATTTTTCTGAATTTTATGTTGTTTTTTTTTAAATAACTTTCCTATAGCTCTTAAAAAATCACCATTTATTACTCTGAATTTTTAATTTTGTTATAATTTCTGTTTCTAGTGATTTTTTATATATTACAATACATTTCGATTACCGAACTTAAGCCTAGTCCATTCTTGTTTGACCATTCACTAACTTTAGATAACTCACTGTTGGACACAGTAAGACATTCATTAATTTTGGACAATGGACGACAAATATACATTTGAAAATCATCAGGGTACATATAACCTACACATTCTTACAAAACATCTGGGAGATCATTTACATAAATAGAACACAATGGACCAAGAACTGATCATAAGGGACAGAAATGGCGAAGAGGCGGACGAGGTAACAACATCTTGACGCCTATTATATAGGTAGGATCGCAATGGCTTCGGTGCAGTACCCTAGAAACAATAGACTTTTCATTTGACGGTATCAAAAGCTTTGCTATAATCAAGCGGTGTCAGAAGAGTAACATTCCTGATGTCCTCAACTATATTTAGTATATCTGTCGCGTAGCTCGTATTTTTCCTAAACCCGGATTGATTATCGTCCTTTGCAATAAATGGTATAATTGAAATTGGCTGAAAGTCTCCATTAGTCTTCTCGACTATCCAATTTCAATTTCAGTCCCGTGTCTCATCTTTAATGCCAACAATTTTATGTAATATCCTAAACATCACGCTACCACCGTCAGGGTGCCAAGTAAGGCCTCAAAATTTCGTATGTTTTTTTCAATTCTAGTTAAAGATTGGTGAATAACATTCTTTTATTATTATTAAATCCCACTTGGTGCTCACATGAATGCCAACTGCTAACAAGAATCTGATAAGAAAGCAAACTGTCAGAGGAGAAGTAACGGTGGAGTGGCTGAGGGGCGTAGCGGAGTAAATTATGTCAGCTGACTGCCTCTTTTGATGGGGGGGAATCATTTTTAGAGCATTATATAAAACCAATTTAAAGCCCAGATTAAACTCATTTTAGTTATTAGTTATATCAACGGCAACTATATGGATTTGCTAATTTGTTAACTTTACTTGGGTATTGCCTTTTCTTCTTGTTGCCTCCCACCCCATTCAGCCAGTCAGGTGCCCCCGCCGCTGAAAGCCATGAGAGAGAGAGCAAACAGCTGAGCGCGCAGTCATGTGACAATGAAAAATTATGTTTAAAACGAAATTTGTGGCCTTTGGCGACTGTATAAACTGTTCATAGCCTTTAAATTGGTTATAACCGAATTTAAAACGTCCCCTAATCAATTGGGGTGGGTGGGGTGGTCCCAGAATTTTATTGATTTTTATGTGTTCTGCTTTGCTTCGTACAAACTGTCATGGCGGTTGCGTGAGAAGTTTCTTTTTTTTTTTGGCTTTTTTCTTGATTTTAGTTGAAAATTGCCTATTTCTGTTTGCAAATACTCACTTAGACGTGGCTGCGAGATAAAGTCCCGTGAGACAGCCAGGACATGCTCTCTTTGCGCTTGTTGGGCGTTCATTTTGCCTTTTCTTTATGACAGGTGAAAATTGCACAGCAAATTTCGAGCTGAAAACAAATTAAAATACTTTAACTATTTGTCTTAATTTGAACTGGGGGTCACTTGACATACAATTTTTCAGTTTCGATTAATACTGAGCGATACACACACGCAAAATTCCAGGCCTGCGAGTTGTTGCGGAGTACGAAGAAAAATTACACTGGAGCAGAGCAAGCGAATGGGTAAAAATTTTACACTGACGTCACGTGCCATCACATGACTGCGTGAGGGTTTTGGGATTTTTGCAACACTGCAAATAAGGTCATACTGAGTGACGACAACCCTGGACGATGGCCTAATTTATCGATAGCATATCGGTTACATTTTGCTCTTCACTTGTGTGTGTGTGTGCTGTGTAAATTACATACATTAATTAAATTAAATTTGACTAGTTAAAAACCAAGTGGCCGACAGCCAAGTTGAGTGAAAGTGAAAGTACTGCCAACACAACTGAAGGGAGGCTCCGGCTCTCCAAAAACCTAAACAAAGGGGCCGCAAGTGAGAGAGCAACAGCAGCAACAACAACAGGAAACCCGTTTGATTCACACACAAAGGCATAAGGGGCGTCTACCATGATGGTTGAGGATGGAAATGGAACCGCCGATGCCACCCGCCGTTTGAATGTAAAGAAACAAACACTGGACGATGCCTACGCTGTGCCGGCAAACTTTCTGGAGATTGATGTGGTTAATCCACTGACCACTATGGCGGCGGGCAAGAAACGCTACACAGACTATGAAGTGCGCATGAGGGTAAGGTGATAAGCATTCATATGTATGTATGCACATATGTGTGTGCGTGTGTGATTGTGAGTGCAGAGCGATAATTTATTAGTCACAGTTGCAGTCCGAGTCATGGTATCAAAACTTTGCTTTCTCTTTCCCAGACCAACTTGCCGGTGTTCAAGGTGAAGGAATCCAGTGTGAGACGACGCTACAGTGACTTTGAGTGGCTGAGAAATGAACTGGAACGGGACAGCAAAGTGAGTACTCCAACTGGGTATCCAACCAGAACAACAACCGTTATTCTTAAACGGTATTTGCAACATTTAAGCCGGTACCCAATCGGTTATGTGCCATGAGGGTCCAAGACTATCGGAAGCAAAGTTAGAATGAAAGATGGGATGTAAGGATGGAAAGTTTTTCGAAACAGTACTAGGGATTCGCTACATATTTTTAAACTGTAGGGATAAAAAGGCACCAGGAATCGATCGCATACCAGTAGAGTTTCTCAAGAACGCCTCACCAGAGTTCATTAAAAGCATCACAGAAACATATAACTGTATTTTTAACGGGGGAACAGCACCCGAGTCCTTTAGGAAAAATCTGGTCTTCCCAATATAAAAAAGGTGACCCCCAAAATACCTGCAAACTACAGAGGAATATCGTTACAAAATGCAATGGCAAATACTGCTCGCAGCAGCCTTGAACTTGGGTAGAAAGCAGGTTTAGGAAGGGATACAGTACTTTAGACTTTATACTAACCACCATTGCGAAATCATACCTGGAACAAAAAAAGCTCTACTTGTTTTTTGTTTGATTTTGGTGCAGCCTTTGATACCGTAAATAGAGAAGCGCTCCTGTTTAAGCTTGGTAACTTAGGACTGTCAAATAAATTCATAAAGTCGACTAAAAGCCTGTACGACAATAATACCACGACAATATGGGATGGCAGCAAATGCTCGGAGTGGTTTCAGTCAAACACTGGAGTCAAACAGGGATGTATTTTGAGCCCGCTGTTGTTCGCACTCTATATAGATGACCTTCATACAGAGCTTCCAGGCGGTGCGGTCATAGGTGACACAACATGCAAAATCTTAATGTATGCGGATGATATGGTGCTGATGGCGGAAACCCCGAGAGAACTACAACGCATGATAAATAAGACCGCAGAGTTCTGTGATAAATGGAGACTCCGAATAAACTGTGAAAAGTCAAAAATTCTAGTAGTCCGGGATGGCAGGGGACGAAAATCGAAACTTGAACAGTGGTTTCTTAAGGAAGAACAACTCGAGACTGTACAGGAGTATAAATATCTAGGCGTGATTCTCACCCAAAATATGGATATGGAAAGGCACCTCACAAACAAACGCAAGGAAGCCACAAGGGCGATAAACAGCACATGGAACACTTTTCACGGGAAACGGCAAATAAAAGCAAGCGCCAAATATAAGCTTTTTGAGGCAACATCGGGTGCGATTATGTTCTATGCGTCAGAGGTATGGGGTCTTAACGAGTATGAGGAAGTTGAAAAACTAAGTCGCATGTATTTGAAAAAAAATATTCAAACTCCCACAGAACACTCCCAATTACGCTTTGCACTTGGAAACCGGCTTACCCACTCAACACCACTCCACGCTCAGCAGACATTTTAACTATATGGCAAAAGTAATGCGACTTACGGATCAAAGACTACCAAAGATTATAGCCAAGCACCTACTAGAGGAAAAGTCACAATGCTTTGCAGTATGGCAATCGCTTTTTGCCGAGTACGGAGCAGAAGCCCAAATCGACGATGTCGAAAGCTGGCAAAAATCGCACACGACAATCTTGGCAAATATGGATGCACAACACAGAGTCAGATGCGAGAATAGGGCTCGGACCAGCGATGTAAGGCTCATATATAAAAGATTGAACTACAATTTGGGCGAAAACAATTATTTCCGCGACAATCTCGAGACCAGGCAAATTAGCATCATCCTCAAGGCCAGATGTGAGATGCTGCAACTGGGTTACAAGCCCCACATAAGTGATGATCACTGCACCCTCTGCAATTTGAACGTGAGAGAAGACGTGCTGCACTTTATTGCTATATGTCCGATTTTAAAAGAGATAAGGTTTCGCTATTTTGGTACAAACACCCTGACTGCAGTCTCAGCTGTCGATCTCCTGAATGGCTCAAACTGGTCGTTGCTTGGATCATACATAAGCGATATTTCTACTTATAGGCGTCAAATAATAGCAGGAGATTTTTAAACTAAAATTGTTATAAATTAAGCTATTTATTTTTAAACATGTAAAACATTTACAAGAATGGCAAACGGCACTGCCAAGCCAAAAAAAACTATGATTAATAAATACTACTACTACTACTACTATTTTTTAAAGATCCATAAGTTACGAACCCAGACATGAACTTTAAACTTCTAAGAGTGAAACCAAAGATCTACAATGCTTTTCGGTTGGCGTACTATAATAAAGGGTGATTTTTTAAGAGCTATAGGAAAGTTTAAAAAAAAAAACACATAAAATTCAGAAAAATGCATGATATCTTTATTTGAATCGATAGTACGGTCCATATAATTTAATGTTTGAAGATTTTTTCATGCAAATGTTGACCGTGACTGTGCCTGAAATGGTCCATCCGCTTAGTCCAATTTTGACATACTCTTTCCAACATTTTGGCCGGTATCTCACGAATAAATGCTTCAATGTTGTCTTCCAATGCGTCAATTGATGCGGGCTTGTCTGTATAGACATGAGCTTTAACATAGCCCCACAAAACATAGTCTAAAGGCGTTAAATCGCACGATCTAGGCGGCCACCGAACTCGCCTCTCAATAAGTCCATTGTTGCGCGTGCTGTGTGGCATGTGGCACCGTCTTGTTGAAACCACATGTCATGCAAGTCAAGCTCTTGCATTTTGGGCTTCACGGTAGCGCTCACCATTCACAGTTACGTTACGATTCGCATCATCTTTGAAGAAGTACGGTCCAATGATGCCACCAGCCCAAAAATCGCCCGAAACTGTGACTTTTTCTAGCTGCATTGGTAGCTCTTGCAATGCTTCTGGCTGATATTCACTCCAAAATCGACAATTTTGCTTATTTACGTACCCATTGAGCCAAAAATGAGTTTCGCCGCTGAACACAATTTTTCGGTAAAAAAGTGGATCTTCCAGTGGAGGTGGAGTTCATTCAATTCTTGCACCAGCTGTATTTTGAAAGGCTTCACACCTAAATCCTTCCGCAAAATTTTCCACGTTGTTGAGTAACAGAGGCCCAATTGCTGCGAACGGCGACGAATCGATAATTGATGGTCATCATTAACACTGGACGATACAGCTGCTATATTTTATTCAGTTCGCACTCTACGTAAGCGTGTTGGTGGTTTAATGTCCAACAATGTACATTTGGTGCGAAATTTAGTCACAATAGCCCGAAAAGCCGCTTCAGTGGGTCGATTAAACTGACCATAAAATGGAAGAAGCGCGCAATGAACTTTCTTAACAGAGCACGCATTTTGATAACAAAATTCAATAATATGCAAGCGTTGATCGTTTGTAAAACGATTCTTGGTTAAATTATAGACCAAACTGAAGATGTTTGACGGTGGAACAAAACACGAAACGTGCGTCAGCTGTTTAAACCAGTGTTGCCAAAAAGATAATAAGGTTTTGTGTTCTTTTTGAGACTAAGAATTTTAAGAGTTCAAACACATAGGTTGGTTGTCGAGTAATCATTATTTTGTGTAGAGAAACAAGAATTCTAAGGCTAATCCACAATTTTAAATTAAGTCCAAAAATGCTATTGGAAAACTGTGTTATATCGTCAGTGGGCTTGCGGTCATAACTATATCTGGCAATCAAATTAAATATCATTACCAATTTGTGCATGCTTCTTGCATCACAGCTCCCAAAGATTTCAACTCCATAGAACCGTGTCGATATTAGGCAGCTCAGCTTAGGCAGCGAGCAGCTCATATTGCACAACGAAAAGATGAACCCATCAAATGGCTGTCTTGGACGATACTAGTCCTCCCAGTAAAATTTATCAGTTTTCGTAGTCCGGCTCAAGGTGAATTTACTCACCACAACACCAATTTTCAAAATGCGAATAAAATTTCGTCTTAGAATTTTAAACAAATAGCTAAAATTGCAAAAACAAAATCAAAGGGTAATTATATATTCTTTGTCTGTCGTCCTTCCTCTCCAAAAATTCCGAAATTAATTTTCGTTGATGGACCACGAATTATAATGAATTTACGTGCAGAAATTTATTGGCGGTCATCCACGGTTTCTTTTAAAATGAATTTTGAAATTTGCTGTATTTGCATCGAAATTATGCATGTGCTTTTCTTCAAATGTCAAATAAATAATAAAAAATATTAAATTTGTCAACAACTCACACCTGGAATTTAACTGCAATGACATTTTCAAGTTTAAAAGCAGACCAATATCGAAGTATTTGGCCTATTCAGTTGACGTAGATGAGGCATTAAAATTTTTCACACCACCCATTAGAGCAGAGTTCCCCAGCTATTGCCCCTGGGGCACACTGAGTGCTTGCCAAAGTCATGCTCCACTGTGTTTTAGAAAGAGACACAGTCACATTTTAGCGCTCTCTTTTTGGAGAACAATGCATTAGATGTACAGTTGAAGGCGCGTTTACATCCACCTCCTATAAATTGGTACTTTAAAAAACGAAAATTCTTACGGTGCAGTGTGACTGTTTAACGCCAAAACACCATCCTTCACCAAAATACCACCGAATGCACTGATTTGCTTCCATTCGAATTTACTTAATTGTTTTTGCAAATATTTACGGATTTTTCGAGGATATATGGAATGCAGAAGTCATGGGCAATGCAAAATCTTACAGTTGGTATCAAATTATGCCAGTCGATGCTTTTGTCGAGCTTTTGCTGCTGACATTTCGAAGAAGGAAGGAAGCATCTCCGACCACATAAAGTATATATATTCTTGAACAGCATGACGAGCTGAGTTGATATAGCCATGTCCGTCTGTCCGTCCGTCCGTCTGTCTGTCCGTCTGTTTCTATGCTATCTCCTCCGTCAGTTTTAAAATATTTTAACCAAACTTTGCTCGAATTCTTTTGGTATAAGTACGCTGCACACTTGTCGGAACCGGCCGGATCGGATGACAAACGTATAGCTGCCATAGGAACGATCGTTGTTGAACATTATAAAATGGAGATAAAGCTTTTTGTTTTCAATGCTTATCGTTCCCAGAAACTTTGTACAGATCAATTTTACACTACCACACAATTCTGTCACGTTTGATACTAATCAGATGACTACAGCATATAGCTGCCATAGGAACGATCTGTCGAAAAACTAGTTCTGGTGAGAAAAACTTTTTTGTTTTCAATGGTAGCTTGTTTATACTTATCCAGATATGAATGTTATCTGTTTCAACTCAATTTTTAGAGAATTTGATCAAAATCGAATGAATATATTGTACAGCCATATAACAAACCGTTGAGCACAAGCTATATGAAGTTTGGTAGAGCCGAAGTTAGCTTTGCCTTTCTCGTTTTATATGGAGTTGACACCCAGCGAAAGCGATTTAGTTTGTCTGAGTACTAAGCTTTATGAGAAATCATTTACCATAAATGTTACCATTTAGAACAGCAATTGTCAAGCCTGATTACATTTCGCTATTTACACCGACACGAGTCAAACACATGCCGAGTCTTGTGCAAAGAGAGCAATTAGCCTTTCACTCGCTGGCTGATGTTGGTCCATATACATACACTCTCACTTCTTATCCCCGCTCTTCTTAACAATCGCTGATTTAGAACAGGCAGTGAATGTTCTCGAATATGAAACTATATTGTCACTCGATACCATTAACTTTCACTCATGTGTCTCTCTGTCCGTATCTTCCTTACAGATTGTGGTACCGCCCCTACCCGGCAAGGCCTGGAAACGACAAATGCCATTCCGCGGTGATGAGGGCATTTTCGATGAAAACTTCATCGAGGACCGACGCAAAGGCCTAGAGGCTTTTATCAATAAGATTGCCGGACATCCGCTGGCCCAGAATGAGCGTTGCCTGCACATGTTCTTGCAGGAGAATGTTATTGATAAGAACTATGTGCCCGGCAAAATACGCAACACATAAGCCGACCAGCCCCTCCTCCCCCGCAATCATCATCTCAATGCAAGAAACTCGAACGAACAAGTTTTGGTGGGCAGTTCCAACTGCGTTTAGCAAGTTATGAATTATTAAGTTGAAGAGTTTTAAAGCTGCAACTCGCTCAGTTAATGTTGAGCCTTGGGAATTATTTAAGAAATGCTAAATTCAAGTTTATATATGCAATGGTATACAAAATACAATATATATATACACACACGTACATATACATACATATATTATATACAAAATTTACCTAAAATAGTGTACATAATGGCTCTTGTCCCTCGCTCAGTACCCCAAATCCCGGAGCGCTCCCCATTCCTCCTCAGTTGTTGTTGGTGTGCAAAATTTGAATTATTATTGTTTTTCAAATTGCAGCAGTAAAAGCAATTCCCTCTAATCCCCCCCTTGAACCACCCTTCATCAAAATCAACCTCATCCTCACACATGTATTGTAAAAATCCCTCAAAATTGATTTGGATGAAAAAAAAAGAACAAAATTCTGATTATTGAATAATATTGTACTTCGAATCAAATTAAAATAATTCCAATAATACAAACGGTACTGATTTTTGGAGGGTCTTTCTCATTCTAGGCAAAGTCAATAAACGTATTTCGGCATAGCAACAATTAGAAACGCTCAAATCATTGCTGATAAAGCTCGAAATTCGGACATGCATGGAAAAGGGGCGAAAGCTTGATAAGCTAAATGTTGTCGTATCTTCTTTCAATTTGATCGATGATGCCTAGGAAATTTATGCGATCAATGCAGAAAAATCTAACCGGATGATCCATTTTGTAATTGTAATTGTATGTCCCTTTATGTCAACCAATTTTGATTCCGCAGTACAGATAAATTTGTTTAATAAAGGCATTTGATCGCTATTCGCTATGTTGAGTTGTAGGACGAGCACTCGAATATCCGTCGTATTGGAAAGCCCCAGGAGGACAAACATTATCGCCAATTTACACCGAAGGCTTGCCGAAGTCGTGCATCACTGTGTGTTAGAGAAAGACACAGTCACAAAACTTTTTGTTTTCAGTGTTATCGCTCCTACAACTCTCGTATTTAGGAGTTCTTTATGCTTTCACATAATTTCAGCAAGTTTGAACCAAAATCAGCAACTATATAGTATAGCTGCCATACAAAAAAAGATAGGTCTGAAAAAGTCTTAGTGAGAAAAACTTTTTTGTTTATTTAAAATGCATCAAAAATAAAAATCGTTTGGATATTGACGACAGCGTCAAATACCAAGATTTTGATCGTGGCGGCAATTTCTTGCCCAAATATAAAGCTTCGGTTCCTCACATTGTTGCAGGAAACCGCAACATTTACAACATCGGAGGACATTAAGCAAATGTTTTTGCGCTTTTGCGAGCCTTTTCAGGTTGACGATGAGCCAAAGGTCGATGTCCCAAAATGCGAAAAACCAGAGTCTCACCATGCTGATGATCAATTCTTATTATTCGATACTTCTTACTGTAAGTTTAATATTTCACTACATTTTTATTTACATTTGATTGAATTTTTATTTCATTATAGCCCCACAAATTAGCGCCAATAGAGAGATAAGGAGAGAATTGGAAATGTATCTAACTGACGAAGATACGACACTAAAATGTCTTTTAAAATATCCGACAATTAGAGCGGTGTTCATTAAGTGTAATACTCCATTGCCGTCGTCAGCTCCAGTGGAGCGCTTATTTTCCTACGCTGGATTTGTAAACACCCCTCACCGAAAAGCTCTTTCTGATGAACATTTTGAAATGCTGGTTCTATTGAAGGCAAACAATCATCATGTTTTATTTGAATAATATGAATAAATGAATTCCTAATTAACAAATGCATAAGTGTTCCTTAGCCGAATTCTTATTTTTTTTTTTTTGGTTTTTATAGTTATCCTACTAATACTATAAATGTGAAAGTTGGTATCTTAGTATGTTGGCCCGTTACTCAATCAAGAACAATTGGCTTACCGAATTCGGATAAAATTTGGCACTCAGATAGTTAATTACCTGGACTTGAACGTAGGCTATTACGTTCCATATTACAAATGGTCACACAACAGCAAATGTAGCATAAAAGTTTTAAATGTATTTATTTATTGATGATTAGATCACATTGCTGGTTGGTAAATAAAAGGTGTTGATCCAATTTAAGTCCATCTATAAGAGTTGTAACAAAAACCATAAAACGAGAAATGTGTCAAATTTTCATATGCAATTACGGGACAAAAAAGATCAGGAAGTTTCAGTAACGGAAAGTGGTTTGAAATGTTCCTTGTGATCTTTACCATATTCTTTGCTTGTGTCCTACCATGGTGTTATCGCGGTTCAGTAGTGTCATAATTATGACTGTGTTCTTCTAATTTGTGGTATTGCAACGAGTTTCTCTAGTAATTAGCGGTCTTATTACCATGGAGAACCATTAGCTGCGATCTCTTATGTCTTTGATCCTAGCATTTTTTCACTTGATAGGGATGTACAATTTGTTTGATTGTTATTTTTGATCCTCTTGGTATTTTTGGGCGATTTCTGGTTGTTGGTAACGAAAAGTGGTTCAAAACAATTCTTATGATCTTGACCATATTCTTTATTGGTCTTCCCAGGTGTTTATGCGGTTCAGTATTATCATAAACAGCACAATGTTATTATGTGTGGTCATTTGTAAAATTGAGAAGCAGTTTCTTAAGTAATTAGCGGTCTTATTGCCATGGAGATCCGTTAGCTCAAATTGCGCTCAAGCATTGTCTCCCCCCTGGATTTTCTCCTTGATTGGTGTTAACGTTCTTCATTTTTTACTATTTTGAATCCTCATTGGTATTATTACGCGTTTAAGTCGGCAGTCATGGTAAATAGGTAAGAATCTCTCGCGAACCACAGTCTGTGGCTCCCAGCGTAGAACAGAGAGCTGTGGCTCCCAGCGTAGAACAGACAGCTGTGGCTCCCAGCGTAGAACAGAAGCTGTGGCTCCCAGCGTAGAACAAGCTGGGGCTCACGGGAGAGCGGCTCACGTGCTATGCTCAAAAGCCGAGAGCCGGTTGCTGGCTCCCAGCTCACAGTGTGGCTCACAGCTCGGGGCCAGTGTTGTGGCTCACGAACCACAATATATTATTAATAATATATTTTATCTATCATTGGATTGCATATAAGCGACAATTTGTTCTTAGAAGACAGGTAAATAAAAGTTGTCGATCAAACGGATTGAAAAATCGCGAATTTTAAATAAGTTCAGATTATCGTGATTGAATTAATGGCAATTGACAAGTAAGGGTCATTTCTTCGTTTTGTTTTTAAAATTGTAAATGGGGCGTAGCAACGCACGCCGGGTACCTGCAAGGTTTTCACCAAATTGTTCTCTGCTGAAGAAATAAATACTCGTATGCCCAAGATCAAAATCTTGGTATTTGACGCTGTCGTCAATATCCAAACGATTTTTATTTTTGATGCATTTTAAATTGTTCAAATTACGTTGGTATCGCTTATCGATATTGTGTTACAAAGTCGGCTATTGGCCATTGAAACTAGGAAAAATACAAGACTTCAGCGTTCAAATAATATTTTGAACACAGTAGCTTTTGTTTTTACACAAATTTCTCAATTTAGTTTTGACTGGTTGTGAAAAGTCCCAATTGAAAATTCATTGAAGTAAAAATCCCCAATTGAATTTTGGCTGGTTGTGAAAATTTCCCAATTGAAAATTTAATGTAAGGGAAATTTCTCAATTAAATTTTGGCTAGTGTCAAAAAATCCCAATTGAAAATTTATTTAAAGAAATTTCTCAATTAAAAATTGGCTGGAAGGAAATATGCCAAGCTAAATTTTAATGGAAGGAAATAAATAAATAAAATTCAGCTGGCACTTGACTTGGTTCAAGTGCCATTAATATTGACTTAAAGCTTGAACTTTCAACTAATTCTAAATTTTAGTGAAAATATTCAATTAAAATTTAATTGAATGGAAAAAACAGTTGAGCTAAAATGTAAGCATATTTCAACCGGATTTAATGGTAATTGAAAAGTTCAACTGGTTAAAGTAATTGTTTTTAATTGAAAAACTCCATTATTTAAAAAACAATTATTTTTATTTAAGCGATGACTGATTTAAAAAACTAATCAACCTTCCCCACTCTCGAAAAAATTATTATTTCTTTTTAATTGTTGTCATTTTTTAAAATTAAAGTATCTACTTTTGTGGTAAAAAAAAAAAAAATGAAGAGTAGGGTATTAAAAAAATCATATTCGACTATTTATAAATGAAAAAACTAGATGATAAAAGGCAACACTGCGTATGAGTTATTTACAAAAACTTTAGACGCCATTCGCGCCCGTTAAAACTCGACTTTTTTTATCTTTTATTTACGCTAATTACACTAGTTTACAGCCAAAAAGACTCATGTCTACTAAAATTTTTTTTGTATAGTTTGGAATGGTGATCTCGAAAATCGATTTCAAAAATTTTTTCATGGCTCCATTTTTTGAAATATAAATTTTTTCACTTTTTCGGTAGGTTACATTTTAAGTCATATCTGGCTTCATAATTGTCAGATAGAGTTAAGCAAGATATGAATCGAAAGGCAATTGAACTGCCAGTAATTGCGTAAAACATTGTTTTTAAATCGGCTTAGTAGTTTGGATACAATAAACCAAAACATTTCAAAAAGTTCAATTTTTTACTCAAAAATGCAAGAAATTTCATTTTTAAACGCCTTAAAAAAATATAAAAAAATCCAAAAAAATTATTTTTATTTTTCTTACTCAAGAATCGCACTCCTTCAAAACAGTTTGGACAGTTTTTAAACGAAGAAGCGAAATTTTCTTTTTTTTGTAATCTCGGTACGTTTAGTCGATTGTTTCTAGTTTGACTGAGAAAGTTTTTCTTTCAATTCTTTCTGCCTTCTCTATTGTCTTTGTCTGCAACTCTGTGGCCTTCTGCTTTGGCGATGGCACCTCGGCCACATTTTTTAAATCTAACAAAAAATTGTAGCTATGAAAAAAGTAGATCGTGCCTCAACTGGAGTTTGAACTCACAAATCAAAATGCAAGGCAGCTTTCCCACCTCCTGAGCCACCGCTCATCCACAAGAAAGGGGAGCTAAATTGCCATATATGGCTTCATAAATGAACTTTTATTTCACATGCGTCATCTTTAATATCTACAAATCTTTGGTGCTATTGAACTCTTTCAGCTTAGAGTACTAAGCTTTTTAAACAACACAGCAGCACAGCTACGAAAGTATTTCTAATATGCTATTTCTGTGCTTTCGAAATTCTCACAGCAAAGCAATACACTCCTGCCCAAAATTATACGACACTTCGAAAATTTAAGTTTCGACTTTCATAGGGGAATAGCAGGGACCGTAACTGTTATAAGTTTAAAAATAAAAATTGAGACTTAACAGTTATTTCATAACTTTTAAAAATATAAATTTTTTTTAACTGTTATTTTATAATTTTTATATAAAAGTTTTTTAATAACAGTTATTTTTACAAAAAAATTGATTATAAGTGTTATTTTTCAACGTTTATTTTTAAAATCACAAAATAACAGTTATTTTGCAACTTTTATTTTAAAAGTTAAAAATAAACGTTGAATTGCAATATTTGCGAAGTTATGCAAGCTATTGGGACATAAAGTTGCGTATGCACGTACCTCGATTTTGGTTCAAGTCGGATGACTATTACACATACCTGAACTAAGAACAAATTGTCGCTTATATGCAATCCAATGATAGATACAATATATTATTAATAATATATTGTGGCTCGTGAGCCACAACACTCGGCTCTGAGCTGTGAGCCACAGCTCGTGAGCTGGGAGCCAGCAACCGGCTCTCGGCTCGTGAGCCCTAGCTCTCTGTTCTACGCTGGGAGCCACAGACTGTGTGGTTCGCGAGTTATTCTTACCTATTTACCGTGACTGCCGACTTTTAAAATCGCGTAATAATACCAATGAGGATTCAAAATAGTAAAAAAATGAAGAACGTTAACACCAATCAAGTGAAAAATCCAGGCAGGATCAATGCTTGAGCGCAATTTGAAGCTAACGGATCTCCATGGTAATAAGAACGCTAATTACTTAAGAAACTGCTTTTCAATTTTACAAATGACCACACATAATAACATTGCCCTGTTTATGACAATACTGAACCGCGATAAACACCTTGGAAGACCGATGCTAAAGAATATGGTCAAGAATAGTAAAGCATAACACAAGAAAAACAAATATGCAGAATGAAAGCTTAATGAATTCTGCTTAAAATGAGATGTTCTTATCTCTGATTGCATCTCCCGTTTTCAAGTAGCGGTAAAAAAAAGCAAAAAAGTTCGATTGTTGGCATGTCTGCAAGTGTATCAAAATTATACGACATATTTCAAATACTGCGGCTGGAGAGAAATATTTGGTTTCAATTAATTGTTTTTATATATCTACTAACAATTTAATGAATTTGTAATAAAATGCAGCGTGGGCGTTTGTTATCCGACGAGGAAAAGGGAAGGATAAGAGCCTTCAACGATGGTGACTTTAATGTAAGCGATAAATCGCGGAAAATCGTCGGAAAACTTTGTGTTAGCACCAAATTTTTTAACAAACCGCATGAATATGGTGTGAAGCATCCTTGAAGAAAACCCATTGTCTACACGTCGAATAACCTTGTTTTTGCAGTACGCCTGTGTCACGGACTTTTGGCGGCGCTGCAATCATCGGAGTGCATTGTCAGAGGAGTCTTAAAGAAGGCTCCGTTCCTGAAGCCGCACCACAAAACAGCACGACTTCAATTTGTGGAAAAAAATAGGGGGAGAGAAACTGGTCCTCGGTTTAAAATTTTAGCTTTATTTTGTTTAAGCAGCTTTGTTCAATATTTATCATTTAGATAATATTTTTGATGAGAAAAATTTTGTCCTGGCGGTCCAGATGGGTTTCGGCACTTTTGGATAGATTTGCGTATGGATCCACTTATGTTTTCCAAACGCAATTAGGGAGGCGGATCCGCAATGGGTTGGGGGAGCCTATCATGCGTCTGGAACGCTTGATCTGTGCTTCACAAGCTGCAGGATGAACAGTGGAGAATACAAAAAAGTATTGGAGGATCGTCTTCTGCCATTTTGGAAGAATATATGGAAAGAGATCTTGTTTTTATGCAAGATAATGCATGTATTTACAAGAGCAGAGAGACCCAGCGCTTCTAAAATGATCACCATATACATAAATATTTTGGATTGGCCAGCGTGCTCCCCCAACCTAAACCAAATTGAGAACATTTGAGGTATCTTAGCCAGGCGAGTTTACGCCAATAACAACAAATTTGAGAATGTCGAAATTCTCAAAAGCGAAATTTTGGCTCAATGGTCTCTTTTGGACCAAAATTTACTTACAAATTTAGTGAGTTCAGTGCCTAAGAGACTTTTCGAGGTGGCAAAGGCTTAAGGTGGCTCTATTAATTATTAACTATATCTTATGTACCATTATAAGAATAAAATATTAACTAAATCCAACAAATTGACAAGTGTCGTATAATTTTGATACACTTGCAGACATGACAAAAATCAAACTTTTTTTGCTTTTTAACCACTACTTGAAAACGCGAGATGAAATCAGCGATAAGAATATTAGTTTTTTCAAAACCCTGAATATAAAATACCAATTGAATAAACAATATATTTTACACTAACGTAAAATTATACATCCATTCCCTTTCTTGAGTATCCTTAAATCAAATTTCTTTATGTACATATTTCACACGCTTTTCTACACATTTATAAGTCTTTTAGACCTACATAATTTGGATCTGTACTCGCATTACATTTTATATACTGAATCAAATTTAATTTAGTTTTTAACAAACTGATGGCAAGAAAAAATATTAAGGGACAATATATTTCTTATAAATGATACTTATTCCTTAAACACTTCAATATTAACCTCCCCGTTTTTTTAGTTTTGCCAGTTCTTTCCAAAACAAAGTAATCTCCTTGGAAGTACTTTCATCTGGATCCGATTCATATAAATACTCAAAGTTTTTAATTAGGGGCAGATGAGAGATTAATAAGACATTTAATATCCTCTCGGCCAAAATCAAAGCGCTGCATTACTTGTAGAACCAGCTCCAAATGAAATTCGCGTACCGGTTTCTTTACTTTTAAAGTTGTGGATTTCTTTAAATATCTTGTTGGGCTTTATGACCAACAAATATTTTGTCAACGGGCAATAAAGAAGAATTTAAGTCGCTAAAATGAAAGCAACAAAGTTACATGTTCTTTAAAAAATATGTTCTGCAGGTATTTTAAAAATATATATTTGATACTATAAAAATATATTTGAGATATTTACAAAATATCGTTGGGGTTTGTTTTTTCTGTGCGGTGGGCGGACAAAAATAAAATTGTGCGACAGTCGCTATACAATACATTTTTCAAACTCACTTTTTGTTTTGCACCTGTGAAATAGTGTTTGTGGTCTCAGCGTCTGTGTAAGAGGACTCCTGGCAAGTTGCACTTTATTGTAAGAAACCTAAATGTATAATCAACTTATAAGGCATTTGTTGTGGTGGTGTGTAAACTCCTCTTTACTTAGTTGGAGATCATTTTCGCAGTCGCTACCGGCTTAAAACCATGCTTGGAATATAGTATTAGCAGTAATAGCATAGGTTCCAACTATTTACAGAGTTACGTGCTGTGTTTCCGATAGCTTTCAGTGCTGACAGCGAAAAATGTCCACATCTAAATTAGGTGCTGAATAATGGTCCAACTTTTTTCGCTTAAGCCAATTATAAGCAAAAAAGGGCCAGAAAGAGCCAATTCCAATCAAAAAGTGCCAGTGCACCAACAGGAGAAAAAACACCTGTTTTTGGTGCAAAAACACCAAATGTGGCAACCGTGCAGCATCCACAAACATTCAGCCTAATTATTAAGTCTTTATATTAATAATAATCCTCCATTTTTTTATATTCTTTGGTTTTTAAAAAATTTTGTACTTTTTATAATTTTTAAAATTTAAAATAGAATTTTAATATATTTTTTTATTAATACCTTAATTAAAATTTATAAAATATATTAATTAAAATAATATATAAAAAATAAAAATTAATTTTATAAAAATAAAAATTATTTTTTTTTTTTTTTAAATAATATTTCCTAAGTGGAACAATAATAATTTCGGTTCAGCTTCTCAGATAAGCCATGATTTTCATATTTAAATAGTTTTATTCAAATAAATTGTTCTATTTATTAATTATTAAATATTTATATTTTTTTCATCGTCCATAATCATTTTAAATGATTTTTCATAAAAATCTAGAATACTTTTATTAGTTGACTTTCAAATGTAAAAATCATTGATGATGGTTTTTCCTGAGTTTATTTTTATTATTCAAGTATAAGTGATTATTCTCGATTTTTTTCGTTTCTAATCAAATCAAAAAATAGTTGGTCAGATTTTTGTTTGAAAATCACAAATAAAAATTCCAATAAAATTCGTTTCCATACACATTTGAAATTTCAATTGCTATTCAAAGCAGGCAATGGTATTCCAAGAAATGGCCGTTTGGCACCACCGCACGCGGCTTGTATCGTCATCGTACCGATTTGACGTGCAAAAGGACTTAAATTCGAAGTCGCTTTACGACATCGTGCGGACGACCCTAACTCATCTATTGGGTTGCCCAAAAGTAATTGCGGATTTTCAAAAGAAAGTAAATGCATTTTTAATCAAACTTAGAATGAACTTTAATCAAATATATAATTTCCATTTTGTTCGATGATTCTTTTGCCGTCTTCCCGACAATTTTGTATCCACGCTCATAGAACTTCTGGCCTTTATCTGCAAAAAACTGAACCAAGTGCAGAGTTTTATAGCCTCATCATTGCCCGAAAGTTTTACCATTTAAGGGAGTTCTGCAAAGATCCGAAATAAATGGTAGTCTGATGGTGCAAGGTCAGGCTATATGGATGTTACATAAAAACTCCCTGCCAAAGCGCTGATAATTTGCCACTTGTGAGTGATCAAAGTGTATGGTGGATCCTCGGTGTTGTCATGTTCACG